>MU754631.1:3543-19564 GCA_026770625.1 Nicotiana glauca | reverse complement strand
GAACGGTAACAGCTCTTGGAGCAACCAAGTATTTGTCCTTCAGGGGAACCTCATCTTTCCCAATGTAACTGCCAATCTCCTATAATGTCGGGGTAAGCTCGAAGTCCGAGAAATGAAATACGTTATGTGATGGATCCCAACAAGTAACCAAGGCTCTAACGATATCTCCTCGAGGTACAATATCAAGCAACCTAGTAAGACCTTTCAAGTATTTATTGACTTCGTCTTGTCCGTCTTTACCCAGATCTTTCCACCATAGATGTAACTCCAAAGGGATTTTATTCATGATTGAAAAAGGTTCATTTTGAATCGTGCTCATCCTGCACATTTATTAAAATGATTTAATAATTTATTATGACCCCAAAAAGAAAAGTCAATATAGTTTCCACAATTTTAGTTTCCAAAATAAAGCCCAATTTTGCAAATACGGCCTTTTTAGCATTCCAAATGAAGGTTTTAAGGCTATGCTTTCTAATTTGGAAAAAATGACTCAAAAGTGGCCGTTTTTGCACAAACAGCCTTCCGGCGCCTTTTCGGGACACTCGGCCATTTTGACAAAATGGCATTACTTGATTTATGACAAAAAATTCAAAAATTTGACATTTTTTGGCTGTTTTTTGCAAAAAGTGTGGTTGGACCCATTTAAGGGTTGCCTACGTATCGCGCCCTGAAAGACGAGAATCAAACTGGCGTAGTTCGGTCAAATTATTTTTATACAAACCATTTTTGATTTTTTGACAAAATTGAATTATTCCACCTATTTTTTATGACAAAATTTTCTTTTTTTTATTGAAAAAACCAATTATTATTATTTATTTTTTTTGAAAGCAAAACAATATAATGATTTTTTTTATTTATTTTCAATAATCCAAAGCAAATCACTAAAAATCAACAATCTTTCTTATTTTTAAATTCCTACAAAATTTTGACAGAGTTTCGACAGTATTTGAATATCGGTTTTTTTTTTTTTAAATCAACCATTGTTATTTTTTCGTTCTTTCCTTCAATTCTTTTCCTAACCGGTCAGCATGATGGCTCGAGAAAAATAAATGCAACATATAATCATGATAGTCTTTTCATATTTAGGTCACCTGTCCTAGACGGACCCAACCCCTGTGTTGAGTCCCCTAAGTCAGATATGATGCAAATAAACGTCCTATTTCTAGGTTCAAAAACTTGGTTATTTGGTTCTAAACTGTGTACCCGAGCGGACAACTCGAGTCGAGGAGAGGGCTACGTACCGGGGACCCGCGGGATCGTCCGGCTTAGTAACTTGTCCGGCCTCTTTTCTTATTTAGGTATGATACTAACATAATGGGGAGTCTCAACCAGTAAGCACATCCCCGGAGGTAAGAAGAGAAGGGTTTTCGGCACAATTTATATATAGTTCAAATAATATCAAAGCGGTAAACATTTAGCACATTAATCAAGAACATATGGGAAAATCAGATATAAACAAATACATCAATTTAACTGAGCTCAAATTCTTAAACCTTGAACCGAAGTTTTGGGTTTCTTGTCCCCAGCAGAGTCGCCAGAGCTGTCACACCTCCTTTTTACGCTACTATTACACCCCGCGAAAAGGGGGTAATAAAGGTAAGGAGTTTTTCCAATTTAAGGACAATCGGAACGGGATTTATTATTAAAATTCAGAGTCGCCACTTGGGAGATTAATGGTGTCCCAAGTCACCGGTTGAATCCTGAACCGAGGAATGTTTGACTCTGTTAACAGTCTGCGAACCAGAAATCCGGATAAGGAATTCTGTTAACCCGGGAGAAGGTGTCAGGCATTCCCGGATTCCGTGGTTTCAGCACGGTCGCTCAACTGTTGTATTTGTTTTATCTGATTTTTCATATATATTCCATTTTTTCATGTGCTTTTATTAATAATCCGCTTTATTTGTTGAATTTACATGGATTGCAACGTCGTGAAAATGTATCTCGAACCACACCGTACCAGTACGCCCGCGGCTTTTAACACATTTCGACTTCGTTGAGATTTGGATTTGAGTCACATAAATGTGCACCCGTATTTGAGAAGGTAATATGATTATTATTCGCGCCTAAAGCATTTACGCATTTATTAACTTCGGGAAAGACCGTGAAATTTACTAAACGATCCTTCCAAGTTTAAATGTTTTCATATAGCAAATTATTGAGGGCCCCGCAATTTTTGTATTTTTATTGGGCGAGGCTCGTCTCATTTTATTTTTAAAAGGATAAACCTAAAAGTAGCTATATTTTTTAGTTTTGTCTCTAATAACAAAGAGAAATCCTAATTGTTTATCATTACCTAATAGTTTTGCATTTTTAGGGCCAAAAACTCATAAGAGCCCAGGCTTTAGTTTATATTGGGCTTGACTACAGCCCATGGTCCAATTTAAATCTAGCTGAAATCCAAGTCTTGGGCTATGTGTAAATATTGGGCCTTGTGGCCCAGAACAGTTTACTTTCAGTATCATATGACCAGGCCCATGTATAACTAGCACATTTCCTGGATTTGGGCCTTTTGTTAAAATATTGATCCAAAATAAACACCAAATAGAAGACAATTTTTTACGTCACTCTCAAATTACTAAAATTTCAGTTTGTATTCAAATCAGTTAAGCTAATTAGTTATCAGAAAACCTGTTTTTATTCCGACACGAAAATATTATTGAACATGCTTCTGATTTTTAATCTAATCAACTTGCACATTATCGATAATCAGTTTCAGTGTTAATGATCTAAATCATAGTAGATAATACATAAACAAAAATGTACTTATAATATAATAGCGATGAAATATTACATCAATTGTCCTGATTCTCTTTTGAAGAACAAAATACTGACAAAGACAAGATTTACATATTCATTTTTAAACTACTTGAACATTGATCACAATACTACTAATTTTTAATTCCAATCAAGCTACTATCATTATGTCTCTATTTACTTTTACACTGCTCGTTAGTTATTATGAACTCTTAACCTGAACAGATTAATACTACTAATACATAATTCGAGTGTTTTTAAACAAATATTAAGCTGATTCATATATCTTCTATGTAATATATTTCCAGTAAACTATTCTACTGTGATAGGTTACATAATTGTAAAGTCCAAATAGTCATAGTCCATATAGTCCATTACATACTTGAATTATTCCTAATGAATACAAAATATGTCTAACTAACTCTATATTGATTGAAATGAAAAGATAATCAAATAACTAAAACTTCATTTCTTCAATTCGCATTTACAGCTTCAAGTTGATCAGATTCCAGAGGTTATATCGGTGCCACCTATAGCCCCAGTTCAGCCTTGGGGTAGGGTAGAAGCTTTAGAGGAGGAGGAGCATAGACTCGAGAGGTATAAGAAGTACCACTCTCCTACCTTTAGTGGCCTAGCATCAGAGGATACTTGGGGATTTCTGGAGTAAAGCCACTGTATCATCCATACTATGGGCATAGTAGAGTCGAGTGGGGTTTCTTTCACTGCATTTCAGCTTTGAGGATCAGCCTATCAGTGATGGCGTGCTTATGGGTTGGACAGTATGGCTGAGGGAGCTTCACTTACATGGACTCAATTCTCGGACATATTTTTGAGAGAGTATGTCCTTTAGAGCCTCAAGGATGCATATCGCACAGCTAGACATGCACCAGCCTTCGTTTCTACAGTTCGAGAGAGGGTCTATCAATGTATCAAGGGACTCTATCCCAGTATCCGGACTAGCATGGCTGGGGAGTTAGAGATGGATATGTCATTTCAACAGGTTGTGAGTATTGCTAGGAGAGTGGAGGAAATGCTTGCACGGGAGAGAGAGGAGAAAGAGGCCAAGAGGTCTCGAGAGTCTGTCCATTATTCTAGTGCTCGTGCCTCAGCTGTAGTTCAACATGGTAGGGTCTATGTGAGTCGCCTTCTTCATTCAGCTCTTCCATCGGCCAGTGGTATTCCAGCCTATCCTAAGCCCTATGAGCCTTAATATCCACCACTAGTATCTAGTATGCATCCTGCAGGGGGTGCTTTCAGCGGCCAGTCTAGCAGACCTGGCTCGAGTAAGCCATAGCAGCCACGTCCTCCCATAGCTTGTTTTGAGTGTGGCAACACTCGCCATATGGTGAGTAATTGGCCCAAACTTAGGAGGGGTGCACTTCCGTAGACTTCTCAGGCACACATGCTCCACCAGGTACTTAGGCCATGATTCCAGCACCAGCTACTACTCCACCTGCTTAGCTAGCTAAAGGTGGAGTTCGGGGAGGTAGAGAACACCCTATAGAGGGAGGCCAGGCCAGATACTATGCCCTTCTTGCTCGTACAAAGGCAGTTGCTTCTGATTCTATCATTATAGGTATTATTCCGGTCTGTCATAGAGATGCATCAGTTCTATTCGATCCAGGCTCCACTTATTCCTACGTGGTATCTTATTTTGCCTCGTATTTGGGCGTAGATCATGATTCTATAATTTCACATATTCATGTGTCTACACCTGTAAGAGATTTTATTATTTTTTTCTGTGTGTATCGATCGTGTTTGATTGTTATTAGTAGTTTTGAGACCATAGTCGATTTATTATTTCTTAGTATGGTAGATTTTGATATAATCTTGGGCATGGACTGGTTGTCTCCCTATTTTGCTATTCTTAATTGTCATGCCAAGACCGTGACACAGGCTTTGCCAGGTGTATCGCGATTAGAGTGAAGGGGTACCTTAGATTACGCTCCTAGTAGAGTTATTTTATTTCTTAAAGCTCAACGAATGGTTGAGAAGGGGTGTGACGCGTATCTAACTTATGTAAGAGATGTCAGTATTGGTATCCTTACAGTTGAGTCAGTCCCAGTAGTGAGGGATTTCCTATATGTGATTCTAGTCGATCTTTCAGGCATGCCGCGCGGCAGAGATATTGACTTTGGTATTGATTTGTTGCTGAGCAGTCAGCCTATCTCTATTCCTCTATATTGTATGGCCCATCCTAAGTTGAAGGAGTTGAAGGAGCAATTACAGGAATTACTTGATAAGGGCTTCATTCAGCCCAGTGTGTCGCCTTGGAGTGTTCTCGTCTTGTTTGTCAAGAAAAAGGATAGTTCTATGAGAATGTGCATTGATTATCACCAATTGAACAAAGTCACACTAAAGAACATGTATCCTTTGCCTCATATTAATGACCTATTTGATCAATTACAGGGTGCCAAAGTGTTTTCCAGGATTGACTTGCATTCAGGTTATTGTCAGTTGAAGATTCAAGAGCCAGATATCCTGAAGACTGCTTTCGGGACTCGTTATGATCATTACGAGTTCCTTGTGATGTCATTTTGGCTTAACAACTCCCCAATAGCATCTATGCATTTGATACACAATGTATATTGGCCCTATTTTTATTCTTTTATCATTGTGTTTATTGATGACATTCTGGTATACTACTAGAGCCGGGAGGATCATGAGCAGTGCCTGAGGACGCTGCTTCAGACTTTGAGAGAAAACAAGTTATATACAAAGTTCTCAAAATATGAGTTCTGGTTGGACTCAATGGAGTTTTTGTGTCATGTAGTGTCGAGTGAAGGGATCAAGGTGGATTCGAAGAACATGGAAGCAGTGTAGAGTTGGCCCAGACCGTCCTCATCTACCGAGATTCGAAGTTTTCTTAGTTTCACTTATTATTACCGTCGATTTGTTGAGGGATTCTCATCTATTTCAGCACCTATGACAAGGATGATCTAGAAGGGTGCTCTACTCAGGTGGACAGAGGAGTGTGAGGAGAGCTTTCAAAATCTCAAGACATCTTTGACTACAGCCCCAATACTAGTATTGCCTATGGGTTTGGGGTCTTACACGATTTATTGTGATGCGTCGCAAATTTGTCTCAGTGCGATGTTGATACAGGACCGTTGGGTGATTGCCTATGCGTCCAGACAACTGAAGGTGCATGAAAAGAGGCTAGCATCTATCGTTCATGACTTAAAGATTTGGAAGCACTATTTGTACAGTGTCCCTTGTGAGATCTACACTGATCACCAGAGTTTGCAGCATCTGTTCAAACAGAAGGATCTTAATTTGCATTAGCGGAGATGGTTAGAGTTGCTTAAGGATTATAATATCACCATTTTATATTATCCCGGGAAGTCCAATGTGGTGGCTGATGCCTTGAGTCGCAAGGCGGGGAGTTTGGTGATCTTAGCATATTTGCCAGCAGTAGCTTGGTGTCTAAATTGCCAGCTGGTGAAGTATGAGCATCAGCAACCGGATGGATTGCTTCAGAAGTTAGAGATTTCGGTAATAGAAATGGGAGCAGATCACTATGGATTTCATTGTTGGACTCCCACAGACTCAGTGGAAGTTTGATGATGTATGGTTAATTGTGGATAGGCTGACCAAGTTAGTTTATTTCATCCCTTTGATGACTATCTATTCTTCTAAAAAGCTGGCTCGAATTTATATTCCCGAGATTGTCATATTTCATGGCGTGCCGCTATCTATCACCTTAGATCGGGGTATGCAGTTGTGACGACCCGACCCATCGTCATGTGAGTTACCGCTCTATTTTCCCTATTTTCTGCTTCATTATGCTTCGTGATCCGTGTCTTGTGTGATCGAGTTGGTTTGGAGAAGTTTGTTAAGAAGTGAGACACTTAGTCTCTTTAAGGAAGGCCTAGTTTGAAAAAGTCAACCGGATGTTGACTTATGTATTAGAGGCTCGGATATGATTTTTAGTGATTCGGTTAGCTTTGGAGGATGATTTGTGGCTTAGGAGTGTGATCGGAAGTGATTTTGGAGGTCCGGTGTAGAATTAGGCTCGAATTGGCAAAGTTAGTATTTTGGCGAGTTCCAGTTGATAGGTGAGATTTTGATTCGAGGGTCAGAATGGAATTCCAAGAGTTGCTGTAGCTTTGTTAGGTAATTTGGGATGTGTGTGTAAAATTTCAAGTCATTCGGAGGTGTTTTGGTTGGGTGTTTGATCAAATGCGTGTTTCGGAAGTTTTAGAAGAACTTGGGCTTGAATCCGATGTAATTTGATGGTTTTGGTATTGTTTGAGGTGTTTTGATGTTTGGAACAAGTTTGAATGATGTTTTAGGATGCATTGATTCTTTTGGTTGAGGTCCTGGGGGCCTCAGGGTGATTTCGGATGGCTAACGAAAGATTTTTGGGACTTAGGATGTTGAAGAAAATTGCAGGTCAGTGCTGCAGGTTTTCGCTCTATGCAATCGCAGGAGGGGCTTTGTGATCGCATAGAAGGATTTTTTAGGGGTTTTTTGGTTATTCAATGCGATCGCAGATGGAAGGTTGTGATCGCATAGTGTGAGGTCGATCTGAGATTGGAGTGGAAAATAGGTCATCGCGATCGAGGGGGCAAGACTGCGATCGCGTAAGGTAAGTAACCTGTGCAGTGCGATCGTAGGTGTGTTAGTGCGATCGCATAGAGAGAATTTTGAGAGTATGGCTTTTTTTCTTCGCGATCGCAGAAGTACTGTTGCGTCGCATAGTGTTAAATTTTGAGTTGGAAATTTTGTGCATTGCGATCGCAAGCCTGGGGCTGCGATCGCATAGAGGAAAATTGGAGCTGGGCAGATGGGTTTTAAAATATTTTGGTCCGCAAGGTTAAGTTATTTTCCACCATTGTTGAGCATTGTGAGAGCTTTTTAGGAGGAATAGAAGAGGGTTTCTACTGGGATTGATTGGAGATAAGTCCTATGAACTAAAAACACGGTTATTATGTGAAATTGACTTGGAAATCCATGGAAACTTAGCAAAAAGGGGAAGAACTAGGGCTTGAATTTTGATATTTCATATTGGGATTTGAGGGGTCATTTGGTCTCCAATTTTGGTGTTCTTTATATGTATAGACTCGTGGTGAGATAAGGAACCTGTTGGTGTAAGAATTTTTGTGTTTCGAGAAGTGGGCCCGGGGCTCGGGTTTTGTCAATTTCGAAATTTTTGATTTTTTTTATTTTTTTCGATTGGGTATTGTTCCTTTAGCACATTGTGACGTATTCATTATGGTTTTGATCAGATTCGATGCGCGAGGAGGTCGATTTGAGAGGCAAGGGCAGAGCGAGCTAGAGTTTTGGCTGGCTTGAGGTGAGTAATAGATGTAAATGATGTCCTAAGGGTTTGAAACCCCGGATTTGCACATCGTAGTGCTATATTGAGGTGACTTGCACGCCGGATAGCAAGCGTGGGGTAGAGAATCGTTGGGGATTGTGACTTGGTCCGTCCCAGTAGATGAATTTACTGCTTATTTGACTGGATTTCACTTGTTATCATAATAATTTGAACTGATTGCCATATTTAGGCTTCGTGCCAACTGATTGAATCCTTAAGGGATTGCTATTACTGTTTTCTTACCATTTTTATATATTATTGAACTCATTCCTAGTATTTAATACTATTTTTTGCAAATCAGCCACCTTTTCTCAAATTTGAAATCTAATTAATATTTCTAAAGAAGTTTGGGCTGAATATTTCTACATTATTATGCCCGAGGGGCTTACGTGATTCTGGACTGAGTATGGGATCGGGCCGTGCGCCGCAGCGGTATTATATTGATATTGATAAGAGGCTGAGGGCCTAGTTGATGCCACGAGATGGCTTTATATTGCGCTTGGGCCGTAAAGCGCCCCTCCCAGAGTCTGCACACCCCTAGTGAGCGCCGTCGATGATAATTAAATGGAGCGGATTACACGCCGCAGCGGGTACTAGAGAGTACCATGCTATGTGTTGCATTTCATATTTGACTGTCATTTATTTACTTATCTGTTGCAGCATTTCCATAATTGTTTTCATTGGTTTACCGACTTTATACTACATGGTTTAAATGGTTGCATTTATAGATTACTTTGTCCCTATTTAGTATTTCTTACTCTCAGCCTTTATTTATGTTTATTACTCACTGGGTCGGAGTACTCACATTACTCCCTGCACCTTGCGGTGTAGATCCAGGTGCATCCGAGGCTGAGTAAGGATTTTTCTCCGCTGAGCAGCATATTCCCGGGAGCATCAAGGTAGCTGCAAGACGTCCACAATCCTGATCTTCCCTTTTATCTTATTGCTTCATTCCGCATTTCTTTAGAACAATATGTAGTAGGTTGATACTCATGTATTAGAGGCTCAGACTTGTGACACCGGATTCTTCGGGCAGTGTAGTAGTATTACTATTTGGGATTCCACATGTTTTAACTCAATTTCAGATTTTCAGTATTATGACTTAGTAATTTATCTGTGTTAATTAAATCAGGAACTGTATAAAATGGTTAAGGTTGTTAAATTGGTCGGGCTTGCCTAGCAGTGTGTTGGGCGCCATCACAACCGTGGTTGGGGTCGTGACAACAGTTCACATCACGGTTTTGGAGGGCCATACAGTAGGAGTTAGGTACTCGGGTAGAGTTGAGCATAGCATTTCACCCTTAAACGGACGGGAAGACCTAGCGCAATATTCAGATTCTAGAGGATATGCTCCGTGCGTGTGTGATAGAGTTTGGAGGTTCTTGAGATTAGTTCTTTCCCCTTTCAAAATTTTCCTACAACAATAGTTATTAGTCCAACATTCAGATGGCACCGTATGAGTCTCTATACGGTAGGCAGTGTCATTCCCTAGTGGGTTGGATTGAGCCAGACGAGGCCATATTATTGGGTACGAACTTGGTTCGGGATGCCTTGGAGAAGGTTAAGGTGATTCAGTGTAGACTTCGCACAGCCCAGTCCAGATATAAGGGTAATGCAGATCGGAAGGTTCTCAATGTTTCATTCATGGTTGGAGAGTGGGTCTTGCTCCGAGTTTCGCCTATGATGGGCGTTATGAGGTCGGAAAGAAGGGCAAGCTGATCCCAAGGTTCATTGGTCCATTTGAGGTGTTTCGACGAGTTGGGGAGGTTTCTTATGAGCTTACCTTACCTCCAAGTCTAGCAAGAGTTCATCCGATATTCCATGTTTCTATGCTCTGAAAGTATCACGGTGATTCGTCTCATGCGTTGGATTTCAGCTCAGTCCAATTGGACAAGGATCTATGTTATGTTGAGGAACTAATGTCTATTTTGGACATGCATGTTCGAAAGTTATGTTCAAAAACAATTGCTTCAGCAAAGGTCAAAAGGAGGGGCCAGTTGAGGAGGCGACTTGTGAGATCGAACAGGACATGCACAGCCGTTATTCGTATATTTTCACCACTTTAGGTATGTGTCTATGTTCATTCGAGGATAAACGACTATTTTAAGAAGGGGAGGATGTACCGACCCTACCGGTCATTTTTAGAGTTATAACCCCGATCCCCTATTTACTGCTTTCCTCATATTTGTTTCAGCTTATGTGACTTGCCGAGAGGTTTCATTTTGGTTTTTGGAGTGTCTTGGGACACTTAACCCCTAAACGAAAACTTAAGCCTTAGGATTTTGAAGATATTCGAAATTATGTGAAGACGACTCCGGAATGGAGTTTTATCAATTTCGTTAGCTCAGTTGGGTGATCTTGGACTTATGGGCATGTCCGGATTGTGTTTTGGAGGTCTGTAGGTGATTTAAGCTTTAAATGGCGAAAGTCAAATTTTTAGAGATTTTGACCAGTAGTGGACTTTTTTTATACCAGGGTCGAAATCTGATTCTGGAAGTTGTAGTAGGTTCGTAATTTTGAATATGACTTGTGTGCAAGGGGGTCAATTATCGGTGATTTGATAGGTTTCGGCATTCGGTTGTGGAAATTTGAAGTTTCAAGTTCTTTAAGTTTGGATTGGGGGTGATTCATGTTTTTGGCAATGTTGATGTTATTTGAGGACTCCATTAAGTTTTTTTGGTGTTTTGGTACTGGTAGGTATGTTTGGTTGAGGCCCCGGGGGCCTCGGGTTGATTTTGGGTGGTTAATGGACCTTTTGGACTTGGGAAAAGATTATAGAAAATCTGGTATGTTTGTTTCTAGTTTCCTTAATCGCATTCGCATAAAGCATCTGGAGGCCAGTTGAAGTTTGTTCTTCGTGTTCGTGTAGATGAGCCATGTTTGCGAAGGTATGATCAGTGGAAGCATCGCGAACACGAGGAGTGGAATGCGTTCGCGTAGAGGAAAGTGGAGTAGTTGGTACTCCAAGGAATTGTTCTACCCGTTCGCATAGTGGTTACCGCTTCGCAAAGCATCCGGAGATGGAAGGTACGCGTTCGCAAGAGGGCCCTCGCATTCGAGAAAGAAGAATTTTGAATCGGTAAATATTTGTTCATCGCATTCGTGTGAGTGATGCCACGTTCGCAAAGAAGGGAACGCCTGGGCAGGTTTAAAAGTTCAAAATCTAGGCTTTAAGTTATTTTTCACCATTTGGGCTTGAGAGCTCAGAATTAGGCAATTTTTGGATATATTTTCACGTGGGTGTTTGGGGTAAGTGATTCATACATATTTTGGTTAATTCCCATGATTATGTCTATAATTTCATTATTAAATTAGTGATTTGGGATGGAAAATTTGGAAAAATTTTGAGAAAAGTTCTTAGGCCAAATTTTGGGGATTTGATCGATATTTTTATATTGGATTTGAGTAATTTTGGTACGATTGAACTAGTGAGTGAATGGGTGTTCATATTTTGTGACTTTTACCCGATTCCGAGGCGTTGTCCTGACTTTTTGGGCGATTTTGCAATTTCTTGATTTAGCTTTGAATCCATTAGCTAGATTAGTTTATTGTAGTTATATTAATGTTATGTAATTGATTTTGGCTAGATTTGGATCATTCAGAGTCGGATATCCGTGGGAAAAGCATTGTTACGGATTGAGTTGAGCATGGTTCGAGGTAAGTGGCTTGCCTAATCTTGTGTGGGGGAAGGCCTCTTAGGATTTGGTACTGATTTTAATATGTGAGAGCCATGTACGTGAGGTGACGAGTACATACAGGCGCTAATTGTTTTAAAACCCATATTTTCTACTGAGTAATAACCTGTTTTATTCTTATTTGAGTTATACTATCATGTGTAGTATCTTGTAGCCTAGAATAGCATGTCTATGTTCCTTAATTGCATAACTGAACTCTGCGCAGCATATTTAGTGAATTTCATGCTTTTTCCTTGATTTGTACTTAGTCTAAAATGTAGGTTCCTTGTTGTAACTATTATTTCTATTGTTTGAGTTGTATATTTACTTTGGGACTACGGAACGGTATTTCGGGAGATCCCCCTGTCTTGCATATTTATTTTGGGACTACGGAACGGTATTCTGAGAGACCCCCCTGCATATTTACTTTAGGACTACGAAACGGTATTCCAGGAGATCCCCCTACATATTTACTTTGGGATTACGGAACGGTATTCCGGGAGATCCCCCTGAACATTTACATATGGGACTACGAGATGGTATCTCGGGAGATCTATGTTGTTATCTTTATATACTGAGATGTTACCTTTCTATGATTTCATTCTTGTTAAATTTTAGTCTGTATTTTACTGTGATATTTCATTTCGTCTTGTTTTAATATATATATATATATATATATATATATATACTGGTGGTCCCTGAATTGACCTCGTCACTACTTGACCTAGGTTAGGCTTGGCACTTACTGGGTACCATTATGATGTACTCATGCCCTTTCCTGCACATGTTTTCGCATGCAAATCCAGGTACCTCCTACCACCCTCGCTTTTAGCTGCACAGTCGTTGCTATTTCGGAGACTTCAAAGTACATCCGCCCCCGTCCGCAGACATTGGAGTCCCCCTCTATTCCCTTATGTTAATTCTTCCTTTACTTCTTTAAACACTGATGCATAGAACAGTTAGAAATTCTTAGAAGCTTCTGACTTATGGTGTTCTGGTTCTTGGGAAAGTTGTGTATATTTCGAGAGATGATTATTTTATATGCCAAGCGGCATCTCAAATGCTTATTTAAATTAACTATTACTGTTAGTTAGGGGTGTTCATGGTTCGGTTTCGATCGGTTTTTTCCTAAAAAGAAACCAAACCAAGTAAGTCGGATTTTCAAATATTAGAACGAAACCAAACCAATTAAGTCGGTTTTTTCTCGATTCGATTTATGTCGGGTTTTGTCGATTTTTTGGTTATTTATCAATTTTTTCTTAAATATAAGACATGCACGACCAAACGCATATTTCGGCGACCATATTTTCAACGTAACACTACCAAATCAATTTCCCTTTGAGAAATCTATTATTTACCAAGATATATTGATGATAATTGAATCAAATAGTGATGAATAATTTAAGGACTCAACTAAAAATATATTATTTTTAACACCAAATGGATTCTTACACTTAACAAAAGAAAATTACCAATAAAACTAGAACGTAAAGGCAAGGAATTATACTAAAAGTGCAAACTATTAACATTTACCATAAAAATTTTAAAACTTTGTATAAAAATGTACACACACACACATACACATATATTCGGTTTGGTTCCTTTTTTTTCAGTTTTTTTAATTAAAACCAAAACCAAACCAAATTTGATCGGTTTTTAAAATTGAAAACTAAAACCAAACCAAACTAAAAAGTATCAATTTTTTTGGTCGGTTTGGTTCGATTTTTCGAGTTTTTATGAACACCCCTACTATTAGTTGTTAAAAAAAATTTGGATTTTCATTTAATTTCCGCAAATGTTAGGCTTACCTAGTCGTAGAGACAAGGTGCCGTGATGACAAATTCTGGGAGGGAGAATTTCGGTCATGACAACATGGAAACAAATATTTTGACGACGTATATACACTCGTCACTTCACATATATGCCATTTTTTCAAATAATCCGCACAACACATAGTTGAAAATCTTCTAATTCTCTCAAGTCAAGGTTAGATCCAACATTACCTCGCTACGCAATCAAATTAAAACTCAACCGGTGCTTTTCTCTAAAATTTACCTCCAAACAAATTGAATCTAACCAAATATAGTTCAAACAATTCAAAATAAGCCGAAGAAACTACCTACAATTGAAAAAGATTCAAGTTTTAATGATATTGAAAAAGGTCAACAAAGTCAACCCGAGGCTCGCTTGGTCAAAACCCAAGATTCGGACAAAAAAGTAATTAATCGTTCACCACCGAGCCCAGTTATGTAATTTATTTTGAAATCCGACCCTAATTCGAGTTCTTAATCTCAATTTAAAAAAAAAACAATTTTACCCAAATCCGTAATTTCAACCATGGAAATCCTAGATTTGTTGAAATCTCATGAAATATAATGGGTAATCGAAAGGAAACGGATTAAAGTGACTTACCAATGAATTTGGGAAGAAAATTCTATTGGAAAATCGCCTCTAGGGTGTTTAGGGTTGCGAAATTGTGATAAATGAGCTAAGTGTCGTTTTCCCCTCTTTTACCCAGCTACAGATGTCGCAATTGTGATGTCTTGTTCACAAATGCGAGATAAGGGTCGCAAATGCAAAACTTGTCTAAGATCCACCGAAGTCGCAAATGGGACATTTGGTTCGCAACAGCAGACTCCCAACCTTCGGAAACGCCAACCATTTCTTTTCAAATTCGAAGACTGCTCAAGGACTACTAAGTCACAAATGCGACTTTGAGATTGCAAATGCAATCATCGAGTTCGCAAATGCAAACATAATATTTGCAAATGCGAAATCAGCCAATCCATCCTATGCTCGCAAATGCAAACACATTTTTGCAAAAGCGAGGCTCTCAATTGCGAGTCAGAACTTGCCAATACGAGATCTGCAGCAGAGAACCAGCACCAGAAGTACACAAGCTATTCCAACCATATCCAAATTCATCTGAAACTCACACGAGCGCCTCGCGATCCAAACCAAATATGAACATAAGTGTAAAAACATCATAGAAACTCGCCCTCATGATCAAAGCAACAAAATAACACCTAAAACCACGAAGCAAACATCAAAATGTATAAAATTTTCAAAGAAACTTAAGAACTCCCAAATTTACAATCGAACGTCCGATATCAAATCAACTCCGTATTGAACCAAATGTCACAGACAAGTTTCAAAAAGAAATACAGAACTATTCTAAGTTTCAACATCGAAATCCAAACCTGTTAGCCAAGAAGTCAACTTACGATCAAACTTGGTAACTTTTCAAGTTTCAAAATGCTAGTTTCCGGCAAAATGAGTCAAAACAAGATAGGGACTTCTAATTTCAATTTCGGGCATACACCCAAGTCCCAAATCACGATGCAGACCCAATGAGATCGTTAAATTACCAATCTAGTTTCATTTACAAAAAATGTTAACTATAGTCAACTCAAACCATTTTTAAGGTAATAATTCACATTTTCTTCAATTTTTCACATAAAGACTTAAAGACACGGACTATACACACAAATCAGGAGATGCTAAATGGAGCTAACTGAGGTCTCAAAATACGAAAATAGAGGATAAATTTAAATATAGCTTATCGGCTCATCACATTCTCTACCTCTAAAACAAATGTCCGTCCTCGGACGGACATAGAAATGTACCTAGACTAGTGAAAATTTATGGGTATGTACTCCTCATGTTGGTCTTGGACAAAGGTTTCTAAATGCACAGCAGGTTTCAACATGATTTCAAAAAGATGCATAAGTAACAGTTTATTTTAATGTTGGCGTTTATCCTAGAAACAGGATTTCTAAGTGATAACAAGGATGTCAAAATGAGATGCTGAAAATAGTATATATGAAACCTAGGAGCATAGTATCTAATTCATGATATGCTTTGCATGTATTACTCCTAAACATGAATTCAAATGTACATACGAAAAAATATAAACCTAAAGCATGTTTTCTACCCTTTGAAAACATGTATAACTACCTTCCCCTTTGTCACGACCCAAAATCCACTAAGGGTCGTGGTGGCGCCGGACACCGTTGTCAGGCCAGCCAAGTCAAATACTAAATTAAAACTTGTTCAACACTTTTGAAATACAGGATTTTTCCTTCAAATATTTAGAAATTTTAAAGAATATAATTTCGAATCGAATTTAAAAGTTAAGAAATTAAAACAATACTTCGAACCATCCCAGAACCCGGAGTCACAAGTACATGAGCATCTACTGACAAGAGAAAATAACATACAACATCCGTCCGGAATACAATGGACGGGAAGTAAATACAGTACAAAGGAA
>MDKF010291428.1:0-15436 GCA_026770625.1 Nicotiana glauca | reverse complement strand
TCAACCATACGTCGAGCCTTCATATATGAGATAAACCTGCTGGTAGAATGACCAGGAGTCCCTCTCCACTCCAAATGAGGCAACTTCGATAATGCTAAGGTCACGGTCTTGGCATGACAGTCCAATATATCATGATAAGGAGATAACCAATCCATCCCCAAAATCACATCGAAATCACCATATCGAGAAGTAGGAGATCTACTCTAGTCTCAAGACCCCCAATAACAACCACACACGAATAATAGACACGATCTACCACAATTGAATCACCTACCACTGTAGACACATATACAGAAGCACTCAAAGAATCACGGGGCACAACTAGATAAGGGGGAAAATAAGATGACATATAGGAATATGTGGACCCTGGATCAAGTAGAACTGAATCATCTCTACTATAAACTGAAACCATACCTGTGATAACTGCACCAGAGTCCTCTGCCTCAGGTCTGGCTGGAATAGCATAACATTGGGGCTGGGCCCCACCACTCTGAACTACATCTCGAGGACGGCCTCCTACTGGCTAGTCTCTACCTCTAGCTGCCTGACCTCCACTACTAAAGGCCTGGCATCTACCTCTAACGGCCTGACTTCCACCTCTAACACCTCGACCCCTACCTCTAGCTGGATGAGCGGGCGGTGGAACACCAGTGCCGAAACCATGGCACGAGAACCCTGATGCTGAGAACCACTAGCTGCTCGAGGGAAAAATCTAGCAATGTGCCTCGGATCACCATAAGTATAACAAGACCTCGGCTCCTGAGACTGCTGACCCAAAAACTGACCCTGACAGCCTGAGTAAGCACCATGATAACTATGGAGTAGAGTTGCACTAATAGGAGTCGGTGGTGTACTGTAGGGCAGCTGATCAGAATACTGTATATAAGAACCACGACCACCTGAAGCACCGTGAGAAGCTTTAAGTGCTGAATGAAATGACATGGGAGGATGGCCCCTACCAAAAGAATCCCTGCCTCCAGATGAGGAACCACTGAACCTGCCAGAATGATATGGCCTCTTATCAGACCCCTGACCACTCTTCTGTAATAGAACAATGTCAACTTACCTGGCCACATTGGCCGCATCTTGGAAAGAAATCTCACTCCTTGTCTCCTTAGCCATCTGCAATCTGATAGACTGATCTAGTCCCTTAATAAACCTCCTCACCCTCTCTCTCTCTCTCGGTAGGAAGTATAATAAGAGCATGGCAAGCCAAGGCAATAAATCTGGTCTCGTACTGAGTGACGGTCATAGAACCCTGCTGGAGACGCTCAAACTGCCTCCGATAATCCTCCCTCTGAGTGATAGGAAGAAACTTATCTAGAAATAACTAAGATAGCTAGTCCCAAGTCAAAGCCGGTGACCCAGCTGGTCTATCCAAACAATAATCTCTCCACCAAGTCATGGCGGAACCTGACAAACGAAAAGCAGCAAAGTCGACCCCATTGGTCTCCACTATCCCCATGTTCCATAGAACCTCATGACAGTTGTCGAAATAGTCCTGGGGATCCTCTGAAGATGTACCGCCATAGGTAGTAGTGAAGAGCTTGGTGAACTTGTCCAACCTCCATAAAGCATCAGCAGACATAGTTGATCCATCACCGGTCTGAGCTACCACACCCGGCTGAACTACTCCAACTGCTGAGCTGTTGAAGTCTGAAACTAAGGAGTCATCTGCTTCGGAGTGCGAGTAGCGGGAGTCTGTGCTCCTCCCCCGGCCTGAGGGACGGCTGATGCTATAGGAAGTAAGCCTGCCTGGGTGACACTCTCCATAAGTCCCACTAAACGGACAGAGCATCCTGGAGTATCGGGGTAGCGATGAACCCTTCTTGAACCTGAGTTGGCCCTGCTAGAACGGTCTGGGCTGGAATATCATCATCAAACTCCACCAGAGGCTCTGACGCTCATGTTGCTACTCTAGGATGAGTCCTGCCCCTACCTCGGCCTCTAGCACAGCCTCGGCCTCATCTTATGCCCCTCGTAGGAGCTGCCACTGGGGGCTCAGGCTGCTGATCAGCGGATGAAGAAGCACGTGTTCTTGCCATCTACGAAAGAACAGAGTAGAAGTTCAATTGGAATTGAAAAGTCAAATCGCACGATAGAGAAGAATATATGTGAAATTGTTCCTAACTCCGTAGCCTATGGGATAAACACACACGTCTCCGTACAGATCCCTCAAACTCTACTAAGCTTGTCCGTGAATTGTGAGACATAAGCAACCTAGAGCTCTAATACCAACTTGCCACGACCCGTATTTCCCACCGTCGGGACCGTGATGGCGCATAACATTGAAATTGATAGGCAAGCCAAGGTTACTGATTATTTTACCTTTTTATTTTATGTTTAACAATTTACAAGTTAACATAAGAACAACAACGGAATAAAATACGGAAGAATGGAATTTAACAATTTTAACTTAATACAAATACGAATCTATAATAAAAATCCACCCAGAACTGGTGTCATAATCTCACGGACTGTCAAAGAAAACTAAAAATAGTGGTATGAACAAGGAAAATACACATTTGTCTCAGAAATAGATAAAAACAGAATGGAAATATGATAGAAGGGGACGACAAGGCTTGCGGACACCTGTAGGACTACCTCGGGTCTCTACTGTAGTGAGATAGCAACCTCAAACTAAGGTCTGTAGGGTCCAGTACCGGGATCTGCACAAAAAGTGCAGAGTGTAGTATCAGTACAACCGACCCCATGTATTGGCAAGTGTCGAGTCTAACCTCGATGAAGTAGTGACGAGGCTGGGACACGACAATCATATAAACCTATGCAGTTAAATCATATACGAGAAGCAATAATAAAAAGAATTAAACAGAATAAGATGGGAAAAGGGGAAACATGCTGAGGGGGATATCAGGTTATGACAGTGATAAAGTAAAGCGATAAAGTAAATATTAAGGTAGAAGCAACGGATGAGAATATAGTAACAAGTGCACGACATCACCCTTCGTGCTTTTACTCTCTCATAATCATGGAACGGCATCACCCTTCGTGCTTTTATCTTCGATAATATACCACGGCATCACCCTCCATGCATTAACACTCACAATATCGGCACGACATCACCTGTCGTGCATTAACTCTCACTAACAATATCATGCATGGTATCACCCTTCATGCTTTACACTCTTCCTCACCCAAACAAAAGAAATGATAACATCCCAACAAGGGAATCAACAATAAAAACATCAATAGAAACAATACCGTCCCGGCAAGGGAGTCAACAATAGAAACAATATCATCCCGACAAGGGAATCAGCTATAACTAATCTAGTTTCAACAGCTACTTCACAAAATAAACCTCAACTTGAGCCAATACTCGACAATGGTCAATTACCAAGAATTTATCATAAGTCTTGTTCCACAGTGCCAATCATCAATTTAAGCATGAACAATACATAATAAAATCACAACAATATTAATATAAGACTCACCGGTCATGCTTGAAACCTACGTATAGATACTCGTCACCTCACCTATACGTCGTACTCAACACTAACACATAGCAAATAAGACACAACACCTATTCCCTCAAGCTAAGGTTAGGCCAAACACTTACCTCGAATTCCACGGCCAAACTCAAGCCTGAAAAACCGCTTTCCCTTTAGATTCCACTTGCAATTCACTTTTATCTAGCCAATATTAAATTATGAACATTAATTGAGGCCAAAGAATCCAATTCAAGTGAGAAATTATAGATTTCCCAATATTCTCCAAAAAAGCCAAAACCCGACCCTGGGGCCGATTGGTCAAAACTCGAGGTTTGAACCAAAACTCGTTCACCAATTCACTCACGAGTCCAAATATGCAATTAGTTTTGGAATCCGACCCCAAATCGAGGTCTAAATTGCCAAATTTGTAAAATCTCCAATTCTCCTAAAATCCCTAATTTCTACCATTGAAAAACAAGATTTAGGCCTAGAAATCTAATGGGTGTTGATGGAAAATGAAATAAATGAGTTTAAGAACACATACCTATTATTTGGTGTTGAAATGTCTCTTCAAAAATCGCCTAAAGTCGGATTCTATGGCAGGAGATATGAAATTTTGGTCTAATCCCGTTTGAGTTCTGGTTTTAAAAGACTGGGAAGGCCTTCTTCGCGTTCACGAAGGGCCTTCCGTTTCTTACCAAATTTTACAGACACAACTTAATTATCATAATAAACCTGTACCGAGCTCGAGAACCAAAATACGGGCCCGATACCATCAAATTCAAACATTATTCAGTTTCCAAACTTCTTATATTTTTCGGTTAAATAATTTTCTTCAAAAATTCTTTTCTCGGGCTAGGGACCTCGAAATCCAATTCCGAGCATATGCTCGAGTCCCATATTTTCCTACGAACCCTTCAGGACCGTCAAATCACGGGTCCAGGTCTTTTTACCCAAAATATTGATCGAAGTCAACTTAAATTCAATTGTAAAGGCAAAATTAATATTTTTCTCAAATTTTCACATAAAGGCTTTCCAGATATATTCCCGGACTGTGCATGCAAATCGAGGTAAGACAAAAGGAGGTTTTCAAGGCCTCGGAACACATATTTGACTTTTAAAACAAGAGATGACCTTTTGGGTCATCACAACAAGGCTCCGATTGGCTGGGTTGGCGACTTGATATATAAAAGTTGCTCCAATTGGCAGAGTAGGAGATTTGATATATACAGGTCGCTTCGATCATTTTGAAGACTTGACTCTGGAATACCTGCAAAGAATTTGAAGTTAATCCTTAACTATACGCGAAAATGAATTGAATAATAAAGGAGAGATAGAGGCTCTTATAGTGGGTCCGTCATTGATCCAAGTGCGCTCCTATATCCTTTGATTCATGTCAATCCTGCGCTCAAAGAAAAATTCTTAGTAGGGGTGTTAATTTGTGTTGATCGTAGACCTGGTCTTTCCCCGGATCTAGTGGATTATAGCACGGAGTTCGATAGGTGGAATAGTAGAATTTTATAAAGATATTTTGATTATTTATGTTTATGGCAAATGGTGTTGTGCCGGATTATGATATGTTAAGAAGTTCCCTGTGACACGAGTATCGTTTCTGGATGGCTCTATTCGCTTGATGACGATCTCCTGGATATGTCTCTGACGACGTAGCTTCTTGCCGTTACGATCACATCCTAATATAAACCAATACATTACACAATCTTTCATAGGGTTATGAACGAACCCTTTCAGGTTGCCTATATATCCTAGTAGAATCAGGTCTGAACGTAGTTTGAAGATGATAAAATAATGAAATGAATTATGATGACCGAGCCTGACTCAGCAGCCTACGTATCTGATTTTGTCCTATTGCCATTTTGATCAAGTCGTTCAGTTCATCTTGGAGACTCTTCACCGTCGAGATTGGAATCTATCCATTATAATCATCTTAATACAAAGTTGTCCTTGACCAGATAGGCACGTCTTGAATCAGACCAAATTGCCCCAGAACCCCCAGAGGTGCGTAGGGATGAATCCTTTCCAATCCTAATAACTCAATGAAGTAATTCCTTAGGCTTCTCAAGATTTCTCTACCACTCAACCAGAAATGTTTCCAATTTATAAATTCTCCGCTCAAATGGGCCGACATTTCCCGCCACTCCTCCTAGCCATGTGGTGTAATTCAGTGCCTCATCCTTTCGTTATGGCTTTTGATCATGTTACTGATGCCGAAAAAGCAGTCAACAGTTGCCTCCCTTTAGAAGAAGTGTTTTGTAGGCCATATCTGGAGTAGTAAATTGCAGCCTCTGAAGAAATCATGTCCTCTGGAGCATACTAACTGTAAGGCCCCATGAAATCCCTACTCGAAAAACTCGGATCCTGTGGTGCCAAGTTAGGACCATGCGTTAGCAATTCATAAATATATTTCGCGGCGAGCTTGCGAGCCACGGCGCGGATCTATTTGGATTGAATAATGCATTAAAAAGTCAAGAATAAGTTTTCAGAAAAATGCAAGAAATGCGATCCAGAATGCGGCCGCAAATCAGGTATGCGGACCGCATATCTACCGCGGAGTTAGTCAGAATGTTGGTTAAAATTGAAGTCAGCTATGCGGTCGCATAATCAAAATGCGGACCGCATAGTCATCGCATATTTTTCTTTGAATTTTGTGAGGGTCAGTTCTGCGGTCGCAAACCGCAGAACGTGAATGCGGATCGCATTCCTGCCGCAGACTCAGTCAGAGTGTCCAGTTTCTAGGGAGTATTTTGCGGTCCATTATGCGGACCGCATGTTTACTTTGCGATCGCAAATGTGATCGCA
The DNA here is from genome assembly GCA_026770625.1 of Nicotiana glauca. Taxonomy (NCBI): domain Eukaryota; kingdom Viridiplantae; phylum Streptophyta; class Magnoliopsida; order Solanales; family Solanaceae; genus Nicotiana; species Nicotiana glauca. Next base: position 9,170 of record MDKF010291428.1, on the reverse strand, counting down.
TATTTGACTCGAGGCTCCAATTTTCTAATTTTTAACCCGACCTCCCTATCGATATATCCGGTGTTATAGCTCATTTTAAGCATTCTTCTGAGCATTTCTAGAGGGAGAGAGAGAGTTTTTAGAGAGGGAAAGTCTCCCCATCAAATTACTCCATAAGATATGGCTAAATCCTTGAAGAAAATCAAGTGAAGACCCCTAGACCTTCATCTCAAGAGGTAAGACTTCATCACCCCAACTCTTATTTGTTTTATTCTCAGATATAAGGGGTCACTAGTGAGGTGATTCATGGGTATAACAATGGATTCCTTGCATGCATATCAAACCTTAGAGTAGTGGGAGGTGGTGAATTAAAGAGGGGTACAAAATGATATAAATTGCTCTCAAAAAGGGGCCTAAGATCACATTGCACCTCTAGGGTTTGTCAATATTCTTGAACTAAGCTAGAGTCTCAATCTCATCTCTAATTCTCGATTTAATTTGCAATCCTTACTCAATAGATCGAAGTGCTAAAAGTTCCGAAAATTTGTAAACGAGTAAGGAAAGCTTTATTGAGGTGTGTATGGCTAAAACCCCTTTTATTAGAAATTGAGCTTCGTTGTCATTTATGAAAGTATGGTAAGAGTTGAATTGGTTAGTGTATTGATTGTTATTACGCATTGGTTTGCATATGTCTATACATATTCGTGAAGGATGTGCCTCAATGTGAATAATGCACCATTCTTGACAATTAGAGAAGCATGAAAAAGTACAGTTGTGCGTGTAAACACGTGATTTTTGCCCTATACGAAATACTCCTACAAATTTCAAGAAAATACATTTTTTCTAATAATTTACCATTTTATAGGATTTTGTAGAATTTTTATCTTGTGCATGTTTAAGTCATAAAAAATATCAAAAATATCACGCATGGCATTTAGGCCTTACTTTTATATTTTTTAGAATTAATCGATAGTTACATGTTTTATAAAAATTAAAAATCACAAAAAATGCTTCTTTTTATTGATTTTTCTCTTTTAATTTAGGATTAAGTAGCTTTTTATATTTTTTTTTAGGATATTTAATTCTAGGATTTTTAATAAAATAAAAAAATAAAAAGAAAATTAGAATTAAAAAGAAGAATTGGAAGAACCTTACCCCACATGAGACCTTCCCCCAAAATATTTCTCCCCACGTAAGACCTCCCCACATAACACCTAGGGGTGGAGAAAAAGGATAAAAGGAGAGAGCAGAAAAAAAGACGGACCGCCCCCTCTACCGCTCTTTACCTTCTTCAACAAAAATCACACAGCATTCATTTTTTCTCAAAAAGGCATCCCCACGCCATCCATATCTTTGAGCAAAAATAAAAACACAAACAACAACAACAACAAAAAAAAGCTAGAAAAGCTTCAGCAGTTTTTGGACCACCCCCATCTCCAGTTTGTTTTTAACCCGTCAATAGTCCTGAACCAGTCTTGCACCACCGATGAACTAGCCGCGCCGAATCGCCCAAAAAACAGGCCTAATCCAAGTGTAAACCACACCTCCAAATATCGAAAAATAGCACAACATGAGGTCGCTGATGATGCCGAGTTGAGTCTGTTTGAGTCGTCGAGTCCGATTTGGAATGTCGTTAGCAACGACGTCCATAATAGGAGATCATTGAAGGTCCTCGACAAGGATTTCATTTTGTGTCAAGTCTCTGTATTGCTTTCGGACCATTGCTTGGTTTCCTGTACTCATGGGAAATATTCATTGCTGAAGGTGCATCTCTTTTTTATATAAAAATGATTTAGCAATGTATTGACTTTATTTTGCTTTCTTTAGCTGAATACTTATTATTTTTTTCCTATGTTTAGCACGCATGCTACCTTGAATGAGATTTTGTTGTTTGGGTGTTATCAGTGATTTTAATTCATCATCCTCCATTATTGTGCTTATAAATTTATGGTGCTGTTCCAAAAATGGACTTTAAAGTCAAATAAATTGGGTCATATAAGTCAATACAAGGTTTACTAGGCATGTATGGGGTCTGCATTTTTATTGATATAAAATTTAGCTATGATATCCCTTTCGTTTGTTTCATTTTTTTCTGTTGGTTATGTGCCATTTTAATTTCTTTCTTTCGGTTATTCCGTTTCACTTATTAGATATTTGGGATCAAACAAGTTGTTGAAATATTTTATGTTATTGTAGTATATGTTCCAGTGTTAAGTTTCTTACTAATTTTTGGCATAATTTTATTCTTCTATGTATTTGATTCACTATTTTGTTTCGCGTGCTAAGGAGAAAGTGACATTTAGTACCCTTGGATTATTTTTGAGTACTGACAAAATCCCAATTTTCTTAGTAAAATAGATTTCATTAAATAGATTTGGGGTGTGCCATGTTAAGTAAGATATAATTATGGCCCTCAAAAGCTTAGTTTGAGCTCCCTTTAAAATAGAGAATCGTAGTTCGCTTTAGGTTGACCTTTAAATAATAAACTGAGGATCAGCCCCGCCAAACAAAAATATATAAATTACGGGGTCCTCTTTAAATACTTATATTAAAATATTTAGAATTCGGGACGTGCCGTTTAGCAAATTTTCACGGCTTCCCGCAAAGATAAAAACACGTTAGTCTCTTTAGGCGCACTTTTAATAATTTTACCTTCCTAAATACGGGTGTACATTTCATGCAACCCAAATCCAAATCCCAAAACGTCGAATAAGAATGTGTCGAGGATTCAGGTGCATTTCATGTGACGTGATCCAAAAATACATTTTTAAACGACGTTCACTTTCTTAAAAGATTTTTAACTAAAAGCGGTTAAATAATTCTAAAATTACACTATAGGATGACATGTATTAAAATCATATTTTAGCCAATTATAATAGTTTAAGCGACCGTGCTAGAACCACGGGATCCGGGGTGCCTAATACCTTCCCTCGGGTCAACGGAATTCCTTATTCAGAATTTCTGTTTCGCAGACTCCATTTGGGAAGTCGAAATTTTTCTCGATTTGGGATTCAAAATAAACTGGTGACTTGGGACATAAAAAGCCAAACCTATCCCAAGTGGCGACTCTAAACAAATAAATAATCCCATTTCGAATAATGTCACTTAAATTGGAAAACTCCCTTATACATTATCCTTCGGGATAGGTGTGTAAAACAGGAGGTGTGACAGCTCTGGCGACTCTGCTGGGGAAACGAACCCAGAATTTCGATTCAGGGTTCAAGAATTCGAGCTTAGTATAAATGTTGTATTTGGCTTTATCTGGTTTTTTTAAATGTTCCATGCTATATGTGCTAAATATTTTACCGCTTTGATATTTGTTGAATTGTATATAAACTGTTACGAATCCCTTCCTCTCTCTGAGTCTTCTATATCATGGAGAAGGGTGCACTTCGTGTAGCTTCTCTTCTGTTTAGAGTCTCTTCCCATTTAGAACGAGGTTTGGATAAGTTGCTAAGCCGGCGGAGCTTTTGTATCCCCGGTACGCTGCCTCCCCCTCCGCTCGAGTTGTCCACTCGGGTAAGCCAGGTCTAGACCAATAAACCTAGGGTTTAAACCTATAAGAACAAAACCTCATGTCGGATCCCTAGTAGGAACGTTTGTTTGCATCATGTGCATTTGACTTAGGGGACTCAACATAGGGGTTGGGTCCGTCTAGGACAGGTGACCTGAAATGAATTGACCATCCTGATGCATCTTACGTGCTACTTGCGCATTTATTTGCTCGGCCTTGCATGTTGACCGGCTTGTCTAAATAAGTGAAATTGAGTGAGGGCGACCATTCGTTTTGAAAAACCCAATATCTAAATAGTACCGAAATACTGCCAGATTTTTGAAAAAAAAATATTTGAAAAAATAGAAAGAAAATTATTGTTCAAAATAGTTTTGATTTTGGCACCTCTGACCGAACTACGCTGGTTTGATTCTCACCGTATGTGAGATACGTAGGCAACCCTCATCGGGTCCAACCTCCCTTTTGCAAAAATAGTCAGAAAATGTCAAAATTTTAATTTTTGTCATAAATAAGTCGGGTGATGCCATTCTTGTCTAAAATAAGCTGAATGTCCCCAAAAGGCGCCGGAAGGCTGTTTTTGCAAGAACATCCACCCTGAGTCATTTTTTAATGGTTTGCTGGCACAGCCGTAAAATTTTCCTCCCAGAAGTGCTGAAGGTCGTATCTGCAAAATCGATTCTTTGTTTGCTTAAATAAAATTTTTTGAAAAAATAGTCACTTTTTCCTTTTAGGTCAAAATAAATCATTAAAATACTCCTTAAATGTCTTTCTTTCATAAAAAAAACAAATTTTGAAAAATTGAGTCCGAAAAATATTTTTGCTCAAAAATCCAAAATATTTTCATAAAAGTCCCTCTTTCGAAAATTAAGAGGCAACTTTCAAAATCCAAAAAAAAATATTTTTCTTTCGTGTTAGAAAAAGAGAAAATAAATGAAAATTCAAACAAAAATATTTTTTTTTTTACTTCTAAAATTTCCAAAGTTCCAATAAAGAGAAAAGAAATTTTTAGAAGTCTTTCTTTCAAAAAAAACAAAAAAAAATCAAAATCAAAAATCAAAAAATATTTCCCTTTTCTTTTAAAGTATTTCTTTCAAAATGTCAACAAAAAAAAGAGTTAGCTTATTTACCCAAATTTGCAAGAACTACCCTTGGTCTTATTCATGCGGGGTCATGATACGTAGGCAATCTCCATAAGATTCGACCGTAATCCTAAGAAAAAGAGAAAAAGAGAAACACGAGGGAAATAAATGAATGAAAAACAAGAGAGAGAAAAATGCAAAAGAAGAAAATAAGGCATTGAGAGAAAAACCAAGGCAAAAGAAAAGAGAAAAGCATAAAATGAGGAAAAGAAAAAAAAAGGAGAAGAAAATGAGGAAAAAAACAAAAGAGAAAGAAAAGCGAAGGGAACAAGATAAAAGTCGGGATGACGTATGCAACCGTAGCAAACATGTAGATATTCATGTAACTGTATAGGTGCATCACATTCCAATGTGCGGTTACTTATCTGCTATTTGTTTCAAGCTAACCGTTGTTGCTGTTAATTCCAGTTTAGCTTTTAGAAACGGTGGTTGGTTGTGGTATGCTGGCATCATATCAATACTTCACCAGATCAAGAGGCAGCATAAAAATGTCTACAGATATGACTCTGCTTGCAATTCCCATATCCGAAGACAGCCCCATCTCGGGGGTCCCGGCCTCTGAGTCCCTTACAGCTGTAGAAAATCGGGTATTGCGCGTGCGACTCATGGAAATGTGGGATGCTTGGAACAATGGAAAGGAACCCCCAAGCACCATCCCCCGATTCTCGGAGCTATTTCCTAGATCTGGAGGTACTACTACTGTCCCCGTCAGCCACCCAAACACTCCCTTGGAGCAACCTAGCATAACTGCTCACTTCCTAGGAACACCTTCTGAGGTTCGCCCCCAGGTGCTCCCATCCGGAGCTGCTCCCAACATCTTCACGGCTCCGCCTTGCTCGGCAACCACACAACCATCACTACCCAAGCATGCTTTCGATTATTCAGTCTTCACATTCCAAAATCCCATCTTCCAGGCTGACCCTCCTCATTATCCTCAATATACTTACTCTCAGCAGCCACCATACGAGCTTATACCGGGGCAGGACAAAACCCCCAAAGCCCCAGAGTAGGATGAGATGGCAAAGAGAATGAGAAGCCTCGAGCAGTGCTTAAAAAATATGCAAGGCTTGAGCGGGCAAAAGAGTGTGTCCTATACAGACCTGTGTATGTTCCCGCATGTACACTTGCCGTCAGGGTTCAAAACACCAAAGTTTGAAAAGTATGACGGGCACAGTGACCCCATTGCTCACCTGAAGAAGTATTGCAATTAGCTACGGGGGCCGGTGGCAAAGAAGAATTGCTGATGGCGTATTTCGGGGAAAGCTTAATCGGCATTGCTTCCGAATGGTATATGGACCAAGATGTCTCATGTTGGCATATTTGGGATGATCTTACCAGAGACTTTGTCAGGCAATTTCAATACAACATCGATATCGCACCAGACAGGAATTCCCTAGCAAACTTGAAGAAGAAACCCTCCGAAAGCTTCAGGGAATACGCTATTAAATGGCGCGAACAAGCATCAAGAGTGAAGCCTCCGATGGATGAGGTAGAGATGGTCACTGTTTTCCTTCAGGCCCAGGAAGCAGATTATTTTTAGAATATGATGTCGGCCATAGGAAGCCTTTTGCAGAGGCAATTAAAATCGGGGAAATGGTAGAAAATGGTCTGAAGACGGGCATAATCTTGAGCCAGTAGGCCATAAGAGCAACCTCCCAAGCCATTCAAGGCGGGTCGGGAGGAATGGCCAAAAGTAATAAGAAAGAAGAAACGGTTATGGCAGCCTCAGGGGCGAGAAGACACCGGGCTCCTAGACCCATGTTTTTTGAGAGAACCTCTCCACAATAATACTCTCGTCCTAACATGGCTTATGCTTCACAACCATATGTGGTCATGAACGCTCAACCCTTTGCCCGATCGCAGCCACATGCCAACAGAAATCAACCTCCGTTCCCAAGAAATCAGCCTCCCCACCAGAAACACTATAATCCCCGACTTCCGTAGAATAACTTTCGTCCTTGGGAACCACCCGGGAGACCAAACTTTACCCCAATTGGTGAATCTTACTCTAGTCTATTCCCGAAACTTGTCCAAATGGGTCTACTGTAGCCAGTCCCTCAGAACAGACAAAACCCGGCATCGCCTGCCTACAGAGCTGGTGTCAGGTGTGCATACCGTTCAGGGGCAGAAGGCCATCATACAAATGATTGCTGGACTCTGAAACAAGCGGTGGAGAACTTAATAGAGCAAGGGAAAATTGTGTTGAAGGATGAGGATGTCCCGAATGTGACCAATAATCCGCTGCCCGCTCATAACAACGGGCCGGTAATCGGGATGATTTGCGAAGATAGGGAGTTTGATCCAGCCTTAAAAGCTATAATTGCTGTCGCTGATGCGGAAAGAAAGCCAAAGGTGGACTCGAAGCAAGAGGAAGGGGAAAAGAAGAGCAAAATCATCGAGACAAAACCAGAAAAGAAAACTGACTTGAAAAAAGGAACACAAATGTACGGACCCAAGCAAGCCTATATGGTGCTGGGGACAATCAAACCACCTCGGTTGAGTGAGCCAATGGTTATTGGATGCGTAACACAGAAGCCTATGACGAGCCCTGTTGCGGTACCATGGAATTATCATCAGACAGTGGTTACATACAAGGGTAAAGAGATCTTGGGAGAGATGCTAGAAACCCCCCCCCCCCTTGTTGAGACATATTCAAATGTAGAGGAGGTAAACAATGCCACCAGAAGGCGTTTCCCGCCTAAGAAGCCTGTGAGTGTTGATGAGGCCGAAGTGTTCTTTCAAAAAATGAAAATGACCGATTATGAGGTGGTACATTTGTATGAAACTTTTGCCAAGCCTAAGCATAGCAAAGAGGAAGATGATAAGGTTTTCACGGCTGAAGAAAGTGAGGAAATATGTAGGGCAACAAGGAAAATGCTCTACGAAACCCCCATGGTCTAGCCGGGAGAGGGCACTAGCACCGCTGAGGTGCTCTACATGGGACCAGATGCTAAACTCCAAAACTGGAAAGCTACGCCATTCCCGATCAGGCAGGAGTCCCGGTAGACCCGTCCTGCCACTTTTTCTGCATCCCGAGTTATTCCAGGGTGTAACTCGGATGTTTCTTGTAGTTTCTTGTCTTTAAATTCCCGAACGTGAACCTTGTTATCTTCAAAATTCCAAGAAATGAAATCAATATTTCATCGTTCATTTTTCTTTATTCTTCCTGATTTTGCTATTTTTTCTCCTTCATCTCTTCTCTTTAGCTCTAATAATGCAGCTTTAAATAACATGACATGCTTGCGGACTTCATGCCTAGATCCTGAAACGCTGTCAGATTCCAAAATCATGAATCAAGAGTCAAAATGCAAAGAAGGTAACGTGAGAAAATAAGATAAAGAATTGGAACAATTGAAGGAAAATTGGTTCGCGAGTTGGAAAGGTCCATAAATTACAACAAAAGAGTGTACTCAGGGCACATCCGGGCAGTTGTACCAATAAAGAATGGCCCGCGCCTATAATAAGAAAGTGTGTCCCAGGAATTTTGAAGGGGGGAAACTCGTGTTAAGACGCATTCCCCCTCACCACCAGCAAGCAAAAGGAAAATTCGCTCCTAATTGGAAGGTCCCATACATTATCTGGAAAACATTGCTGAGAGGAGCACTGTATCTGGGAGACATTGAACGAAATAATCCTAAAAAAGCAGTCAATGCAGATGCAGTAAAAAGGTACTATGTCCAGACCTCCTGCGACGATGGCTTTTGTGTAATTGAGATGACGAAGGCTTTCTTTCACGCTACCCCAAACACTATCAATCCTTCGTAAACACTTTGAGCTGGTTATGCTTTTTTGTTTACTCTCTTTGGAACCCGGAAGTACAAAAAAAAAAGAGAAAAAGAAAAGAAAAAGAAAAAGAAAAGAAAAGAAAAAAAGAAAAAGAAAAAGAAAAAAAGAAAAAGGAAAGAGAAAGAGAAAAGAAAAACAAGACAAAAACAAAAACGAAAATTATTTCTTTGAACTACGTTTGACTTGATTCCGAAAGGATACGTAGGCAGCCTCTCCCTGAGGTTCAGTCACACCAAAGCAAAAATCCCAATTTCCCAAAAAACTTGAAACTGGGGCAGATGATATAATGGTTCGGCCATGAATCCGCCGAAACGGTTCCAAAGTTGTAGTTCCGCCCAAAATCCTTTTTACCCTAAAGACCTTGTCCAAGTCCTTCCGATCAATTGGCAAAGGCAGGGAAGTGGCAAACGTCATTGTTGGAATCTGATACAATTCAAAGTGAGAAATAAAATGAGAGAGTCTTATCGGTGAAAACCTCCGGGCACCATAAGTCGATGGTAAGTAGAGAAAATGAAAATGAGAGAGTCCGCTTAGTGAAAACTCACAAAGAGCACTATCGGGCGACGATGAGAAGAGAAATGAGAGAGGTCGATTGGCGAAAACCCGCAAAGGGCGCTGTCGACCGAAAAGAAGACATCTCATCACTAAAAGAGTCCTGGCAAGGTTCCCTAGTTTTAAAATACGGATCAATAGGTTCACGAGAAGCTGGAAAGTTTGTATGGGTTGGGCGTCCAGTCCAAGAAGCATGTCAT
>MU754615.1:212807-245279 GCA_026770625.1 Nicotiana glauca | reverse complement strand
AGGTACTCCAGGAGCTATCTGAGCTTATTGCTGTTCTTCAGGGCTTTTACACGGAGTTGTCGAGATAGCTGCCTGGCATCCGCAGGACCCGACTTCTCTCCTATTTCCTGTTATCTGAATTTTCCTCGTACTTCAGACTATGTTGTTTTACAGTATATTTTTGCTATTCTGGTAGAGGCTCTAGACTCATGACCCCCAGATCTTTGGGAGGTTGTTCAGCATTGTTGATTTTTGGATTCATTTCTATCTTTCAGTTATACTTCTAGTTTAATGCTGTTAATGATTTTCAAACAAATGGTTTTGAGCTTCATGCTCGGGTTGAGAGTGAAATTGGTCGGGCTTGCCTAGCAGTTGTGTTGGGCGCCATCACGACCGGGTTTGGGGTCGTGACACTACTAAACCTTGTGCTACTATTGCATGCTTTTCTTTTTCCAATAGGTTTGTCCTCGCATGTCTAGTGTTTGTTCACTCTATATATATGCTGAGGTTCCTTCAGTTATTGATCTTCAATCTTGAGACTGATTTAAAAACTTTTCTTTTGTGAACTCTAATGTCACTCGCCTGTTAAAGTTAATTGATTCCTGTCCTTATTTTGCCTTGCTGAATCTTTTTCCAAAAATAAGTATATTTCTGTACTTAGACTCGATTGCTTATTTAATATTTTTACTACTTCTTTTATGGCAATAATCAGTCTGCTTACAAACTGATTTTCTTTCGTTATTTCGAACCTGTTACCCCCGTTAAACAAGTGATTTCTTAATTAAAAGGGAATCACTTGGTTAATTGATTCTGACTGTTGATTGTTTCCATATTTGTGTTGAACTTTACTTATTACCTTATTTCTCACATTTTTCAAAAGGCTATAAATACCCTGCACCCCTCTTCTTTCAAAGATACGAACACAAGGATACAACACTTGAGTTCAGAACACACACTCTACTAAAACTCTCTCTCTTTTCTCTGTTACTACTTGTGTTTTTGCCTTACCTAGACGGCTGAAAGCCAAGGCTAGACTGTGGGAACCTTGCTTACTTTTCTTTCTGCATTTGTTTCTTTACTGGTATGTTCTAACTAATTTTTAGCATCAAAAGCAACATGTTTCTTTACTATTTTCTTCACCCTTGCTTGTTTCCTGCTTGTGTTTAATCAATTTCCATTACTAAGCATGATGTAATCTGTCCTTTCCTCTTCTGAATTAATACTTTCTTATGTATGAATTCTGTCAGTCACTTATGAATCCTAAACCCCCATATCCCCGTGTGTTTGATATCCTTTGGTTGGTTTGGGGCATGTCAGTATTAGACATTGATGTGCATGACCCAAACCTGACCCCCTGGGGTCATGACCTCCATATCCCCTCTATGTGTTGTGTTCTCTGGCTGGCTTATGGGCATGCCAGCACCATCTATTATTGTGCATGCCCAAACCTGATCCCTGCCTAAGGACATATGCTCATTGCAATGTATTCCCAAACCTCTGACCCCTTCGTTTGAAAATACTGACTCTAAGCTTTACTACTACTACTACCCATACCCCTCTCTACTCTTCACTCAATTTTAAATCCCTATTCCTGCACTTCCACTATATTTTTAAACTAAGGTTCTGCCCCTCTTGTGTGAGCCTTTCCTTGGGACCCATGAGCTCCCTCTGAACATGGACACATAAGGGTTTGCCCTTCCACACTGCACTCATCTCTATCTGGTTCTGCAAACTTGGGTGTAAGCATTTCCCGGGGTCCTTTGAGACCCTTAGGCAACTCTGACACACCCAGGTCTGAGAAAGGCTTTGAGCAAATGGCATTTTGAGGTGGTTTATTCCCTAACTCAGAGAGGAAGTCAAGAATCAGGCTTCCTCTGGTTGTAACTTCTTTTTTTACATCTCTCTAATGTAGTTCATTATTTTGGTTTAATAATTTGTAATAAACACTCGGGGTTGGCTAGTAGAAAAAGGATGGGTAATTATGCATGCTTAAGGGTAGAAAACATGCCTATAAGACTGGTTTTAATTTCTGCATGTTCAATTCTGCATTTAGACACCATGTCTATAGGACTTATTTTAAATTTTGCATGTTCAACTTTACATTTAGACACCATGCCTTAGGATCTATCCTCTAGCAAATTTTGCATGTTTGACTCCACATTTAGATAACCTGCCTATAGGACTTGTTTAAAATTTTGCATGTTTTTTACCACACTTAGACATCATGCTCTTAGGATCTAAACGGCTATAAGCAAATATCATGTTTATAATGCTAAAATCAATATTTTTATAGAAATCATGCCTATAGGAATTCCCAAGTAAAATCCTGCCTGTTTCAATTCCACATTCAATATTAGATATCATATCTATAGGAATTAAAATCAGCAATATTAGATATCATGTCTATAAGAACTAAAATCAGTAATATTAGATATCATGTCTATAGGAATTAAAGTCAGCAACACTAGATATCATGTGTATCGGAATTAAAATCAGTAATAATGGGTATTATCGTCTGTAGAATCTGAAACCAGTTTAGCTTAATGGAAGGGATCCACACCAGACTAGCCATGGTAACTAAGACCCTAATGGAAGGGATTGGTGGGCAATCGTTCAGCATCGTGCCCATGATCATTGCGGACATATACCGAGCCTTGGAGAAGTGTCAACAAGGAGCAAAACAATTCGAAGGCTACAATTTATTACTTCAACTGTGGCTTATAATACATCTCCAAAGGGGTGAATACCGATAAGAGATTCAACGAAGAGACTAGGATGATCACATCGCTTTCCATCATCCAAAGTGAATGAATTACATGCCCAATATGTTCGCTCAGCCAGAAGATGCCAAATGATAGGCAGAGCTATTTGATAACATAACAAAAGAACAGGTCCAGTGGATGTTCGAGTGGTTTTTGACAGAGGAATTCATCACCCTATCCAGAAATGTACCTTTTATGATACTGATTGGTCTGAGGGGAACATATCCTTACATCCCTCTCCGAGTTATGAGACAAGCCGGTAGAAAGCAAGTTATACCCAGGGTCGACAAGATAAGTTATTATCGAGCAGAATTCCAGGATGACGATAGTCCATACAAATGCCAAGCTCAACAGATGTGGCACTGCAAGATCATAATGGGGAGAGATACCATCGAGCCAGACAGGTATCATGCTAGTTGCGCTCCTTTTTACTCAGGGTGGTTGGAAGACAATCATGATGGTCTGGGCCATCCAGGGTTTGCCTGAGGTCATAGAATCATAGACAAAAGGGCCGAGGTATAAGTCAAATATAACCAGCTACGCAAAAGGATCCGGGAGTACGAGAACGAGCACCACAAAATACAAGAGTCCAAGCAGAAGCTAATTGACGAATGGAAGGATATGGCTGTCAGTGCGAACAAGCGACTAGGATACTTGAAGCGAGGCATAGTGGAGTTGGAGAGAAAGTTTCTCGAAAGGGTCGAAGATTGACAAAATGCTGAAGGAACCGAACGTGGACATCTAGCCAGGGCCTACCTATTGTTGGGACTTCGCGAGTTGGGAAAGATGTTCGACGGAGCCAGGGATGCCGAATCTGGGGAAGGTCCTTCTGGGACCAAGTAGATAGGAATTTTTCTTTGCACTTTATAAAATGTAATAAGGCTAATGGCCATTAGTGATTTCCATTTCCTGTTTATTTAGTGTCAATTTGGGATTTGTCTATTTTATCAATAAAATGAAGCATTTAGCATTATAAGTTCTCCAAATCAATTTGTCGCTAGGCCTAGCTCGGGCAAAACGAGGCTCCCAAATTAGGACACACTTTATATTCATGCACTATATGTTTAACTATTGCAACATTCCTTTTATGATTCTCACTAAATTGGTTACCTTTTTGTTTTATTTTTGTTTTGTTATTCCCCTCCCCAAAGGTTAGTTCGTGCACTCTGGCAACATTATCTTATTCTACGAGATCCAAGGGCCATCTACCCACTCCTCCTCTAAGTCTTGTTAAGAACAAGAACAAGGGCAAAAGGAAGATTTGAACATCAGAAAGGAGAACACAACAGCAGAGGCCATTGATGGCCATGGTATTCTGGTTCCCAATGAAAATGTGTCACAACTTGAGCAGAAATTGTTGGAGTTTCAAGAAGAGCTTGATCAGGTTTGGGATCTGGCCAACCTATCCTTCTCCCTCAGCACCCCAGACACCATCTTACCCAACAGCCAAAATCCCATACCTCCACAAAAGCAACCAAATCATCCCACCAAGAACCAATGCAACACTTTCCACACTCCAAACAACAATCAATTACTCATCCCCAAACCATAAAACTCCACAAATGACCATTTCCACACCTACATACCCGGTCACCACAATAATCCCATCTATGTGGAGACCGTTCTACTCTCCACCCAACCTATATCTTGCACCCCTGAGTCCGATGAAAAGGATCTACTCATCAGAAACTTGGCTGAAGAGCTTAAGAAACTAACTAGCCGAATCCAAGGCATCGAAGGTAGTAAAGGGATCGAAGGGTTGAACTATGAAGATCTATGCATACAACCAGATGTCGAACTGCCAGAGAGGTACAAACCTCCCAAGTTCGAGATGTTTGATGGTATAGGTGATCCAAGGGTCCATTTGAGAACATACTACGACAAGCTGGTTGGGGTAGGAAAGGACGAAAGGATCCGCATGAAGCTATTCATGAGGAGTCTGAAAGGAGATGCACTATCCTGGTACATCAGCTAGGATCCTAAGAAATGGTCGAGTTGGGTAGTTATGGCCTCTGATTTCATGGACAGGTTCACGTTTAACACAGAAAATGCGCCGGATGTATTCTACATTCAGAATCTGAAGAAGAAGCCTACATAAATGTTTTGCGAGTATGCTACTCGCTGGAGGTCGGAAGCTACTAAGGTCATACCTACCTTAGAGGAGGAACATATGAACAAATTCTTTGTCCATGCTCAAGACCCAAAATAATATGAACGGCTAATGATGATTGAAAATCATAAGTTTTCTGACATCATCAAGCTGGGGGAACGAATTGGAAAAGGTATCAAAAGTAGCACGATTACAAACTTCGAGGCCTTGCAAGCCACAAATAAGGCCTTGCAGTCTGGTGCTGTGTCTAAAAAGAGGGACGTGGGAGTTGTAATGGTTGCACAAAGGACCAAGTCTCCCCTCAAATACCAAACCTACCCTATACCTCTACTGACATATCAGTCAGCACCAAACTACCAAGCACCCTCCTACCAATCCTCAGCACCAACTTATCAGTCACCTCCACCTCCCACATATCATCCTACCTTGCCCAGATATTCCCAACCCGCACATGTCTAGCAAACTTACAATGCCCAACCATCTCATTACCAATCAACCCCCGCACGCCAAACATTTCCTAGGCCCCTACCTAATTTTGATCGGAGGCCTCCAAAACAATGCACAGCCATCGCCAAACCCATTGATCAGCTATATGAGAGACTCAAAATCGCCGGTTATTTCACCCACATCCCTGCTTCAACCCCTGAGAATCCTTCTCAGTGGGTTAACCCAAACAAATCTTATGCATACTATTTCGGCATGAAGGGACACACCATCGATGAATGTTGCTCTTTAAAAGACAACATACGGTCCCTAATTGATAACAAGGCCATTGTAGCAAAGAAAGCCGCCCAGAAAGTCCGCAAAAACCCCCTACCCGACCACTAAGGTAGGGGTATTCACATGATTGAAGTAGAGGATGATTAGGATCCCGAGGGATCCATCGGGTTGATCGCGGAAGGCGATGATCCAAAGAAGATAGCAGTTACTCTCAACCCCATCATAGTCCAGATTCAACCGTCCGAGGTCACTGAGGTAGATGTGTCTATCCTTCTTGAGTTTGAGGTAGCGCCATCAACAAAAACACTGGCACTATTTGAGGTTACAGTTTTACCACCCAAAGAACATGTCCCATTTGAAGTAAAGGTGGCCGCACCGATTCCAGTGGCAATGACCACCATGCCGTCATTCCATACAAAAGCTATACCTTGGGATTATACAGCCGAGACTAGGAGGAAAGGTAAAGTCAGGTTCGAAGAGACTGTTGCAGCACAAGGTATGACAAGTACTGGGAGAGTATATACCCCGTAGCACTTAGCTGAGTCGAGCAAGAAGGCTTCCAGCTGGCCGCTCATCATTGAGACAGGTCAAAATGACCTTTGGAGGAAGATACAGGCCAAGGAGTATTCGGTTATCGACCAGCTAAACAAAACACCTGCGCAGATATCTATCCTCTCATTATTGTAGAATTCCAAGACGCACAAAAATGCTCTATTAAAGGTGCTAAGGGAAGCGTACGTGCCAAGTAACATCACTGACGGTGAAATGGCCAATATGGTGGGACAAGTATTAGAAAGCCATAAAATCACATTTTATGAGGATGAGCTGCCGCCTAAAGGGTTGGGTCACAACAAAGCCTTGCATATCATTATGCAATGCGAAGACTACTTCATCACCAGGATCCTGATCGATGGGGGTTCCAGCCTTAATATATTTCCATTGATAATACTCAAAAAGCTGGGTAAAGGACTGCACGAGATAAAAGAAGGAGCAATCAATGTGAAAGCTTTTGACGGGTCTCAGATGTCCACCATCGGTGAGATTAGCCTGTGTTTGCAGATGAGATCGACTTGGTTCAAGGTCAACTTTCAAGTGATAGATGTGCCAGCATCCTACAACCTACTGCTAGGATGACCATGGATTCATGCTACAAGGGTTGTAGCTTCAACGCTACATCAGGCCGTAAAATTTGAAAGGAATCACCAGGAAGTGATTATTTACAGTAACGACAGCAATCCTGTATACAATCCTCAGACCATTACGATGATAGGGGGATGAAGAAAGCTAGGTGGAGAGACCTACCACCACATCGAGCGAGTCAATGCCGTAGACAAAGATAAATAGTAGGAAAACAAGATCGAGAGTATATTGAATTGGATTGGGTACGAACCTGGCAAGGGGCTCGGCAAGAAACTCCAAGGGATTGCTAAACCCATAAAGCTCAAGAAACACGGCACTACTTTCGGTCTAGGATACGAGTTCACTTGTGAAGAATTCAACAACTGGTCTCCACCATGGCACGGTCCTTACTATCCACTGGAACAGCCAATACCGCCTTTAGAGTAGACTTCCCAACAGGCTGACATTGTTTGTGGGACATACGAAGAAGAAACACTTACTGCGGTAAAGAACTTGTTCCTAGAAGATAATGACATGGGCTGCTGTGTTGTTCTCGGGGAGTAGGGAGGAAGGTCCTTCCATACAAACTGTGAGTAGAGGAGCATACCTCAACAATTAGACCATCAGGACCACCAGAGCCCGGCGAGCGTCAGGGTAGCAAGGCTATAACAAGCATCATGCACTGTTTTATTTTTACTAGATGATTTTCTTTTCGCATTTTAATTCCCGCAATAAGATCTTCAATGTTCAAAACAGTTATGAAATTTATCAAAGCATTTCGACTTTTCTTATGAATCAACACTCATTATTGTTTTTCTCTCATTACTTTACTTATACAGCATTACTATTACTTATCTTGATGAACCAATGACTGTGACATGAAATGAGACAACGCAACAAATAGACATTGATTTAGAGGAAGATGACATACCAGAGGAGATCGTCAAATAAGTTGAGAACTTTGAGAATATACCTAAGTCCAACCTAGACGAGACCGAAATTGTTAATTTGGGAGATGAAGAAAACGTTAAGGAAATGCGAATTAGCATTCACTTATCGCCATCAGAAAACAAGGAATACATAAAATTTCTAAAAGAATATGAGGACATATTCGCCTGGTCGTATGATGACATGACTAGTCTAAGTACATCTATTGTGGCCCATAAACTGCCAACTGATCCGATATGTCCGCCGGTAAAGCAAAAGCTCAGAAAGTTCAAGCCTGACATGAGTTTGAAAATCAAGGAAGAAGTCACTAAGCAAGTCAAAGATAAGGTTATCAGGATAGTAGAATACCCGACATGGTTGGCCAATATTGTGTCAGTGCCAAAGAAGGACGGGAAGGTCAGAGTCTTGTCGACTATCGAGATCTCAACCGGGCCAGTCCAAAATATGACTTCCCTTTGTCGAACATACATATCCTTGATCGACAATTGCTCCAAGCATGAGCTACAGTCATTTGTAGATTGCTTCACTAGTTATCACCAGATCTGGATGGACAAAGAAGATGCTGAGAAAACGGCTTTCACTACGTCGTGGGAATGTATTGTTACAAAATAATGCCATTCGGCCTGAAGAATGAAGGAGCCACCTACATGAGGGCCATGAGTACCATTATTCATGATATGATACACAAGGAAATTGAGGCATATGTGGATGATGTTATCATCAAGTCCAAGAAGGCCACTTATCACATGGAAGATTTGAGGAAGTTTTTCAATATATTACGAAGGTACAACCTGAAATTGAATCCTGCAAAGTGTGTATTTGGAGTACCCGCTGGCAAAATGCCGGGGTTCATTGTGAGTCATCGAGGAATAGAACTGGATCCATCAAAGGTCAAATCCATTCAAAAACCACCACCACTAAAGAACAAGAAGGTTGTAATGAGTTTCTTAGGAAGACTCAACTATATCAGCCAATTCATAGCATAATCCACAGTTATATGTGAGCCAATCCTTAAGATGTTGAAGAAGGACGCCGCCATCAAATAGACCAATGATTGCCAAAAGGCCTTCGACAAAATCAAGGAATACCTGTCAACACCACCAGTCTTGGTCCTGCCCAAGCCAGGTAGACCCCTATTACTCTACATCACAGTATTAGATGGAGCCTTCGGTTGTGTTTTGGGGCAAAACAGTGAAACGAGGAGAAAGGAACAAGCCATTTACTATCTCAGTAAGAAGTTCACTCCGTATATTCTCTTTTGGAGCGCACCTGCTGTGCTTTGAATTGGGTAGCTCAGAAGCTGAGACATTACTTCTGTTCCTATACCACGTATCTCATATCAAGGATGGATCCTTTAAAGTACATCTTTCAGAAGCCCATGCCCACTGGCAAGCTAGCCAAGTGGAAAATCCTATTGAGTGAATTCGACATTATTTACGTAACTTAGAAGACGGTTAAAGGACAAGCATTGGCAGACCACCTTGCTGAAAACCCCGTGGATGGAGAGTATGAACCTTTGAAAACATATTTTCCCGATGAAGAGGTATCATTCATAGGAGAAGACATTGCAGAACCCTATGATGGTTGGAGAATGTTCTTCGATGGAGCAGTAAACTTCAAAGGAGTTGGCATATGAGCGATTTTGGTATCAAAAACCAGTCAGCATTATCCAGTGTCTACCAAACTCTGGTTCCCCTGCACCAATATGGCCAAATATGAAGCCGGCATCTTAGGGCTCAAGATGGCCATTGACATGAACGTGGAAGAGCTTCTAGTGATTGGAGATTCAGATTTACTCATACATCAGGTATGAGAAGAATGGGCAACCAAGAACTCCAAGATACTCCCGTATCTGTATCACGTACAGGAATTGAGAAAGAGGCTCACGAAGATGAAATTCCAGCATTTTCCCAGAGTCCAAAATGAGTTTGCCAATGCATTGGCTAACCTGTCATCTATGATACAGCATCCAGACAAGAATTTCATTGATTCCATTCCTGTAATGATCCATGATCAGCCAGCTTATTGTGCCCAAGTTGAAGAAGAGGCAGACGGAAAGCCTTGGTTTCATGATATCAAGGAATATTTGGCAAAAGGGGGAATACTCGGAGCTTTTCAATCATACTCAGAAATGTAGACCGTGGAGATTATCCAAAAACTTGTTTCACAGCGGAGGAATCTTGTATATGAGGACTCCTGATTTGGAACTACTAAGGTGTGTCGATGCAAAGGAGGCATCCGAGCTACTAGAAGAAATTCATGCTGGGACATGTGTTCCACATATGAACGGCTTTATCTTAGAAAAGAAGATACTCCGGGCTGGTTACTTTTGGATGACTATGGAAACGGACTGCATCCAGTATGTCCAAAAATGCCATCGTTGTCAGATACATGCAGACATGATATCGGTACCTCCGAGTGAGCTCAACACAACAAGCTCACCATGGCCGTTCGCCGCCTAGGGAATGGACGTTATTGGGCCAATCGAGCCTGCTGCTTTCAACGGACACAAGTTTATCCTATTGGCAATTGACTATTTTACCAAGTGGGTCGAAGCAGTATCTTACAGAGCAATGACTAAGAAAGTCGTGGTAGATTTTATCCGTGATCGCATTGTTTGCCGATTCGGTATTCCAGAGTCGATCATTACTGATAATGGCTCCAATCTCAATTGCGACTTGATGAAAACTATGTGTGAAACCTTCAACATCAGACATAAGAATTCTACAACCTACAGGCCTCAAATGAACGGACCCGTAGAAGCCGCCAACAAGAATATCAAGAAGATATTGAGGAAAATGATATAGAAGCATAAACAGTGGCACGAGAAGTTATCATTTGCTCTGTTAGAATATCGCACCATAATCCGCACATCAACTAGGGAAACCACATATATGCTAGTTTATGGTACAGAAGCCATCATTCCCCCCGAAGTAGAAATTTCTTCCTTTAGGATCATATAAGAAGCTGAGCTCAACGATGCAGCATGGGTGAAGAGTCTTTATGAGCAGCTAGCTCTCATAGATGGGAAAATAATGAACGCAGTTTGTCATGGTCAACTCTATCAGAACAGAATGTCCAGAGCCTTCAACAAGAGAGTTAAGCCTAGGAAATTTACACCAGGGCAGCTGGTGTTAAATAAAAATTTTCCACATCAAGACGAGGCTAAAGGGAAGTTCTCTCCCAACTGGTAGGGTCCGTACATGGTTCACCGGGTTTTGACAGGAGGAGCCTTCATACTTGCAGAAATGGACGGATAGATTTGGCCAAAGCTAATTAATTCAGATGCACTCAAGTGTTACTATGTGTAATCTTTATGTTTTCCCTATTTGATGTAAATTGAACTAAGACTGACCCGATTCCCGTTTAAGAGGGCATACGTAGGCAGTCCTATGGGTTCGGTCACAATTCAATAAAAATTTTATTTCCCCCTAAAATTGAAAACTAGGGCAGAATTTTGAGAAGGACCCTCAAAATTCTGAAGTAATTTCAGCCAATTGTCGCACGAGTAGCAGTCAGAAATGTTAACCTATCAAACTGGGGCAGAATTTTGAGGAAGACTCGCAAAATTTCATAGCAAGAGAGGTTGCAATGTCTCGAACCACGTCACAGTCGTCAGTTCATCTAAAACTTATTTTAATTATACATATATGTCATACTTTTACAAAACCGTGCATGCCTATTATTGAAACTGCTTTGTGCTACGCCAATGATACGTACAGTAGAACCAGATCAAAGATGAGCAGAGCCAGTGAGGATACGAACTAAACGTCCCCTTTACAAAACTCACGATTTTTCTTTGGATGCAGGCACCAGGATTACGAAATCATTGAACACCCTGTACGCCCACAGAGCAAAACATTATTCAAGAACATGATTCTCCAAACCATTGCACTTAACAACATCTGCTATCAGCATGTACCCATAATGTTCCATATGTCGCAATGCTCCCAGTAATCACCACGCCGCAATCTGCTATCAGCTAAGAAACTCTACTGTCATTTGCTATTTTGTTTCTTGCATAAGGCTACTATTCTGCCTTCTAAGTTTAAGCTCTACCTCTATCTGTATTTGCATTGCATAAGGCTACTATTCTGCCTTCCAACCTGCATAAGGCTACTATTCTGCCTTCCAACTTGCATAATGCTGCCATTCTGACTTCCGAGGTTAAGCTCTACCTCTATCTGCAATTGCATTGCATAAGGCTACTATTCTGCCTTCCAACTTGCATAAGGCTACCATTCTGCCATTCGACGTTAAGCTCTACCTCTATCTGCATTTGCATTTGCATGGCTGAAAGACTGCCACATTGCACAGCTGAAAGACCGCCACATTGCATGGATGAAAGATCGCCATATTGCATGGCTGAAAGATCGCGACATGCAACTGCGTCCTTCATGGGTAGAAATAATGCCAACTTATCCAAAGGCATCTTCGTTCGGAGGCACCATCCTCATAGCCCGATAACACCATTTCATGGCCTGAGGATCCCTTTCAATCTTTAGCATATCATTATTCAAAGGTGTCATGGTTCGGACGCACCATTCTCATAGCCCGAGAGCATCATTTCATAGCCTGCGAATCCTTTATTATACGCTTCATGGCCCAGGACACCATGGTCTAAAGACATCATCCCAACCGTTCGAAGACAACATTCATGGTCCGACGGGAATTTGCATCATGTCTAAATTTACGCACGATATATGCTTTGTATTACTTATTTGTAGGCAAAACGGCAAGCAACAACCGTCCTAGCAGGAGCGTTTCCACTCCAGTACCTGCATCCACATCAAACCTAACCATTCCCGTAATCTTTTCACTCACCCTGACAGAAACATTGCGTCTGTTCTTGGAAAGTATCTATCGGCATACTTCGCCAACGGGTCCTGAACTACATATGACCTAATTTATGTAAAACCAGGGATATGTAGGCAGCTCAGAAGCCAGGGCGCATCCTATCTTCTTCAAACCGTTTCACTCGGCCAAAATTTAGCCATCATATCTTTACCCGACAATTCATTCATCCCTCCCAGGTAAAGAAAGGCAGCTGTTGATACCCAAATTTTCCCTATATGTATTTTAATGTGCAAAATACCTTCAAAATGGCATATGTATGCATATATAAGTATATCCAAGTGTTTCATTATTTCTCCTTAATTTTTAAAGATTTTTTAAATCAATTTATTCCCCTATTTTATCCATGAAAATCCAGTAATTATTTCAAAATTATCATTTTGGTGATTCACTTGTTGAACTTTTATGTTTATGCTAAAATATAGCTAAAGGAATTTTTGCATAATTTTACAAAATTATTTAGTATTTTTAAGGCTAAAGTTGTTTAATTGCAACATTAGCCTCTTTTGGGATTAATTACGTTTACATTTAAAAAAATTAACTCTAGTATTTTTAGATAGTTAATTATATGTTATAAATTATTTTAGTACCTTTAATTTATTTACAGAAATTAATTTATTATTTTTTATAAATTAAATAGGAAAAATTGGCTATTTAAATAATAGCCCAATTTCATTTCAATTATAGCCCAATTCTGACTCCAATTGAACCCAAATTAACCCTGACCCAATTGTAAATTAAACCGACCCAAACCCAGTTGCATAAACCGCCCACTTACCCGTTTTAATCCAGGCCGTTGATCATTCAGATCAACGGCCAATAGCTGCTCTTGCCTTAATTAATTCCAAACGACCCCTAAAGCCCTATCATTTCCTAAAATACACTGCCCTTGAATCCCCCTTTTCTCTTTTCTCTCTGAAACCTCACCTGAACCCTAGCCTCCGCCACCCTAATCAATGGCCTTCCAGGGTCATCTGAGACCTGTACCAGCCTTCAATGGCTTCTATGTGTTTGGTTCTGTGGTCTCATGACCAGAATTTGAAGGGATTTGGTCCAGTCTTTGCTCGATGACCTTTCTCCGGTCATCCCTGACCTTTCTCCGGCCAGCCATGGCCATTCGAGTCAGACCTTTGACTCTCATGTTTAGATCGGTAACTTTCAAGGCCTTTCTAGTTGCTTTTGGATTTTTCTGAAACCCTAATCTCTAAGACTTTTCGATTTCTTTCAGATCTATGTTAGATCTATTCTTGCCAGGAACTTTTAAGCATCTTCTCGAAGCTTCTTTAACTTTGCTTTGAAAAATGACTCTTTTTTTTTCGATTAGGGTTCTTCTTTTAAAATATTTGAAACCTCTTCTATGATTTTAATGTGTTTCTGATTTTGCTATGTTTTGCTCATGTCGTTCTCCTACTTGAGTTTAGCATGTTGAAAACCCTGATTTCTTTTGGGTTCATTTGAGTTTCTAAAACTGTTTGCTAGTATTTGTTTGATTTATTTATTTATCATCTTTAAACTCGATTGTTGTTAAAATCCTAATTTCTTTTGGGATCATTCGAGTTCTCAAACTATTTGCTAGTATTTGTTTGTTTACCATCTCTTAAGCTTGACTATTGTTGAAGAAAACTATGTCTTTGGGTTTGAAACTGTTCGTTTGAATACTTGACTCGATTTGAAGTTCCTTGTTTCAGAATCTCTTTTCTTTATGTGATTCCTCTAATTCTAGGTTTTTACTATCTTTAAAACTTGACTATGCTTGAAACCCTAACTTTTCAGAAGGGTTTTCTCATCTGTTACTGTAAGACCCTTTCCATGCTTCTGATACTCTATTTTTCTTCACTATTGATTTAATGTGACTTGAGCTACTGGACTATCATGCTTCTAATATATTCTATCTACTAAACCTTGTGCTAATATTGCATGCTGTTTCTTTTTCCTATAGGTTTGGCCTCGCATGTTTGGTGTTTGTTCACTCTATTTATATGCTGAGTTTCCTTCAATGATTGATCTTCAATCTTGGGACTAATTTCAAAACTTTTCTTTTATGAATTCTAATTTCACTCGCTTGTTAAAGTTAATTGATTGATGTCCTTATTTTGGCTTACTGAATCTTTTTCCATAAATAAGTATATTTCTATACATAGACTCTATTGCTTACTTAATATTTTTACTACTTCTTTTATGGCAATAATCAGTCTGCTTACAAACTGATTTTCTTTCGTTATTTTGAACCTGTTGTGAACACCTAATTTTTGATCATATCTGAATTTATTCCCGCTCACTACCCACTTTCCCCACTTTCTCCACTCACAACCCACTTTCTCCACTCACAACCCACTTTCCCCACTCACTTCCCACTTTCCCCACTCAATACTACACTCTCCCCCACTCATGTTCCCCACCCATATGCTCATCCCCTTCACATCCCTCTATAAAAAAAACACACAGATACAAAGAGGGAGAGGGCAGCGAGAGGAGAGAGTTGTATACACTCTGTATACACTGGATATACATTTAATATACTTTGGGTATACACTGTATATACACTCGAGATACATTGGGCAGCCAAAACGACCCCCTATATTCTGGTCTTCTTCATCCCCTACTCACCGTCGAGTTGATCCAATCAGTGGGTTTCCATCCGATGTTGTTGTTTCTGGATTCCTAAGCTCCCATCTATCATTTTTCAGATTTTTTTTTTCAAATTCTAATAGGTATGTAAGATTCATCTTGATAAGGGTTTGGAATGAATTATGCTAATGTTAAAGTCTTTGTTTCTAGATCTAGCTTTAGCATTCTTCTACTTCTTTGGATCCAATTAATTCTCGTCCGTAATTAGCATCATGATTCTGGTTACGATTAATGTATAAATCGTTTAGTTTAGTAAAGTAATTTGATAAATAGTGGCTTATGGGGTTTGGAAGTACTTAACTGAATTTTACATGTCTCTTTGGCTTGATTTTCTTTCATTACTAAAAATATCTCAAAAAGCTAAAAGTACTGCATATATGATCTTTATTATGAAAGTGCTTGGTAAATCACAATTAAAATTTTGTAGTTAACAATAGGAGAGTGGAACATGCGTGAAAGGAAAATCGAGAGAGGTTTACTATATTATGTCTTGTTGATAGGGACCTTTCATTCTATGAGTGTCTTTCTTCTGACCAATGTGTATTTTAGGCAAAAGTAGATGTATTAAATTGCATAAGGGTAGGGCATGGAACAAAATTCAACATTGTGTCTTGGTATGTGTTCTTGGTGGGGTAATATCTCATGTACATATTTGTTTCCGATTGCAATCTTGGCCCAAGGGTGTTAAAATCCTATTGTATCGTTTTTCTCTGATTTTGCTTAATCAATTAAAGGCTGCGTTTTGTATTGTGAATGTTTGTTGGAAGCAATCAGCTGTTGGACTTGAGTAATTTGCCTTAAGCATACTTGGAATCTAACGATCATGGGTATGATTCTCGTGGCGTAATAGTGACACCTAATGTCAAACTAGTTTTTTATGAATATCCATATTTTATTTAGTTGAATAAATTTGGGGCGTGCCATATTAGATAAGACGTAGTTTATGGCCCTCGTTTAATTAATCTTGTTTTGATCCTTAGCAATCGAGGCATGCTATTTAGGAAAATTCCATGGCCCTCGCAAAAGTTAAAACGCGTAGTTGCTTTAGGCGCGTATTTTAATAATCTTACCTTCCTAAACTCGGATGTGCATTTCATGTGACCCAAATCCAAGTCCTAAAATGTTGAATAAGATGTGTTTCGGATTGCGGGTGCATTTCATGTGACGCGATCCAAAGACATGTTTTAAACGACGTTCAATATTCTTTAAAAATTGAATAAAAGCAGTTAAAAGTTAAAATTTGCACATATGTTCAAAATGTACTAAAATCAGATAATTAAACCGAATATAACAGTTGAGCGACCGTGCTAGAACCACGAAACTTGGGAATGCCTAACACCTTCTCCCGGGTTAAGAGAATTTCTTACCCGGATTTCTGATTCGCGGATTGTTAAACAGAGTCAATCTTTTCCTCGATTCGGGATTCAACCGGTGACTTGGGACACCATAAATCTCCCAAGTGGAAACTCTGAATCTTTTAATAATAAATCCTGTTTCGATTGTCCTTTAATTGGAAAAACTCCCTTTATTTTACACCTTTCGGGGGTGTAGGAAAAAGGAGGTGTGACAGCTCTGGCGACTCCGCTGGGGATGAGAACCCAGAACTTTTTGTTCAGGGTTCAGAATTTGAGCTTGTAATAATTGTTGTATTTGGCTTTATTTATTATTTGATTTTATTACATGTTTGGGCCTAATGTGCAAAATGCTACTTTTTACTGTTTTAATATTATCTGAACTGTATATAAACTGCAACGAAACCCTTCTCTTCTCATCTTTGGGGATGTGCTCACTGGTCGAGACTCCTTATTCTGTTAGTGTCAATACTTTAAAATAAGAAAGAGACTCGGACAAGTTACTAAGCCGGATGGCCTTTTGGTTCCCAGTACGTAGCCCCCTCCTCGACTCAGTTTGTCTACTTGGGTACACAGTCTAGAACATATACCCAGGTTTTAAACCTAGAATAACTCAGCCTCATGCCGGATCCCTAGTAGGAACGCTTATCTACATCATGTGCATTTTGACTTAGGGGACTCAATACAGGGGTTGGGTCCGTCTAGGACAGGTGTACCCGGAATAATGGACCATCCTGATGCATCCTACTTGTGCATTTATTTGTTTTGGATTTTCATGCTGACCGGTTTTTTATTTAAAGGAAAGAAATAGCCGTGTGAGGGTGAAGAGAGTTAATCGCCTGTTTTAAAAAACCAATGTCCAAATAGTGTCGAAACTCTGCCGAATTTTTGAGAAAAATAGAAAAAAAAAAGAAGAATAAGGGAAAGAAATTTTTTTTAAAAAAAATAGTTTGTTCTATTTGCCAATGAAAAAAAAAGGAGAAAAAAAGAGTCTTGTTTTCAAAAGAATAGTTTATTTATTTGCTTGTAAAAAAAAAGAGTCTGTTTTCAAAATATTTGGTTTTGTTTTCTCTGACAGAACTACGTAAGTTTGATTCTCACCGGATGTGGGATACATAGGCAACCCATATCGGGTTCAACGATTTTGAAAAAAAGAATTTTTTGAAAAAAATTACAGGGTAAATAAATGTCATCGTTTTAAGTAAAGTAATGTCATTTTTGTCCAAAATAGCCAAATGTACCCAAAAAAGGACTTCGGAAGGCCGTTTTTGCGAGAACAACTGTCTTTGGTCCTTTCTCAAAAATTTTGGCCGGTTAGCAAACACGGCCTTTAAATTTTCTTTGAAAGTGCTGAAAGGCCGTATTGACAAAATCAGATATTTTTATGAAAGTTTTTGAGAAATAGTGATGAAAAAAAAAACTGTATTTGTGAGTCAGAGTCTGTTAGTCTATTTTTAGGCTGTATTGCCATGTTGATGTTAGAGTCTTTTTGAGTCCTTTAATATTGTAATAAAATATGTCATTGTAATAAACACATTTTTCTTTTATGGAAAATTTGAGAAATTTTTTTTTTTAGTCATTTTGCACTTATCCGCCAGAACTACGCTCGGTCTGATTCATGCGGGGTCATGATACGTAGGCAATCTCCATAAGATTTGACCACAACTAAAAGAAAAAATAAAAGAAAAAGGTGCGAGTGACAATAGAAGGAGAGTTCATGATTAGGAAAGGTCGGGATGACACAACCAACCAAGCAAATGCATAATAGAAATGGTTAACTGCTTAGGTTCATTGCATCCCTAATGTGCATTTGCCTATCTATTAAAAGCCATAAGGCTAACATCATGCTCCCATTTTGTTCAATATTCAGAAAGGTGGTTGGTTTGTGGTTCCCAAAGTAGTAACTCCTCTCCACAACCTGAAATCCAAAAGGCAATGGCAGATAACAACAAAATTGGGTTGGTTGATACCGGTGCCCAAAAGCAGTTGACTGAACAGGACACTGGCTTGGCTAATGAGGCAAGGATGTTAAGACAACACATGAAAAACATGTATCAAGCTTGGATGACTGGGAAGGCACCACCTCGCTACCACCTAGCTTCCTAGGTGCTGCCCTTACCCAAACTTTGGACACAATGCCAGATGACCCTCCCCGATGCCACTTCTCTCCAAAGAACTCCCAAAGTCGTACATCACTTTTCCAGTACCCAGCTCCACATAATGTCTATCTACCCCCACGAGCCTACCGAACCCCCCCCCCTGGATTTGGTTTCCGGCCTAATCAAGACTTTAAGAATGAGAGGTTATGGAAGAAGAAAACCTACACTCCGTTGGGAGAGTCACATGCCAGTCTGTTCCAGAGGCTAAGGAAATTGGACATGTTAAAGCCGACCCGGATAAAAATGCCAAACCCTCTTCCAAAGAAGTTTGATTTTTCTCAAAGGTGCGCATATTGCTCAGATGCCCCGGGGCATGACATAGAGAAGTGTTGGAATATAAAGAATGCAATTCAGAAGCTAATTGATGTAGGCGACATTGTCGTGCAAAATCCAGATGCAGCAAACACTGGCTAGATTCCATCGCTTGTGCATAATGAGACACATACAGTGGGTATGATTTATTTTGAAAAGAAATGTGAGAATTCTTCTGGGAACCTCGGAGGTCCACGTGCTACTAAGCTTTGAGCGCTATCAAAGGTTGATCTTAAGAATGAACAGGCACGGGGAGCCCAAAAGTAATTTGTTAGAACAACGTGATGGAGACTTGTGAAGGTCCTAGCAATATTGATGCGGAACTCAATGGCTAAGATGTCGTTCTTGGTAATTGGAAAGACGCTCCGTCTCTTGGCTAGCCAGGGAGGAGTTTTGGTAGCTTATTTTGTTGTCATTTCTGTTGTCCGGGTTATTTCATGGTTGTAATCCGGATATTGTCTTGTGACTCAAACCCTTCTATCCTTTTATTTGCCTGGTTTGTTTAGTTGTAGTAACTCGTTTAGTGCTATCTAGGTTTGTTCTGGGGTTGTAACCCCAATTTAGTTTTTCGGTCTTGTTGTTCGAACTGTTTCACCTGCTAATGCAATTTTCTATTTTCTGTTATTTCTAGTTATTTTCTTTTGTTTACTTCTCTCCTCTTTATAATTCTTTTCATGCTGGTTCTAGTGACATGACTTGCACACATAATTCTTGGCCTAATCTTAAAGGTTAGTTCAATCATGAAGCAATCGGGAAGATGATAGGGACACTTGAGGGAAATAAGTACAGATTTGGACATTTTGAGATCATTCGAGCCTGAATTGTGTTAAACTGGGGTAGATAGAACATAAAGAAATACTGTTGAAATGCATCATGCCGCCTCAGTTTGAAGCCAAAGGCAAGTTTGCCCTAAATGGGCATGGGTCGTTCATCATGACGAGAGTGTTGTCCAATGGTGCTTTGTATTTAACAGATGAAGAAAGCAAATGTGTGAATATGGTTATCAAGTCTAGCACAATTAGAAGATGCTACAAATGTTTGTTTAACTGTGTTTTTGTGCCTGGCATGTTTTGAAGATTGGAATGACGAAGGCATTTTGTTCTGCTATCTAAATACTTTATCCTTCGTTACCCCTTTGAGCCTTATTTATTTTCTTTCATACCCCTCTTTCGGAATTAGCAGCAAAGATTAGAAACACAAGCGTGGAAGATAAGTAAAGAAAAAAAAAGAGAAAAAAAACAACAAAACAACAAAAAGAGAAAAAGGAAGAAAGAAAAGAAAAGAAGAGAAAGATGGAAGGAAAAGGAAAGAAAAATTACAACAAAAGAGTAATTTCCATGATGTGAACTACGTTTGACCTGATTCCTTTAAGGATACGTATGCAGCCTCATGGTTCGGTCTCATCGAAATAAAAATCCAAAAGTCCCCAAGCAAAGAAACTGGGGCAGAAATTGTGGTTGTTGTAAAAAATCTGATTCAGAAAGTTGTAGTTTTGAACCAGTCGAGTCGTTTTGAGCCTTTTGATACCCTTTCTTTCTAACCCTATCCAAAAACCCACATTACAGTCCAAAGAAAGACCTTCTGATTAGTCTTCAAAAGATGCCAAGTCGAGCAAGTTAAGGTGATTCATGTCAGGGGCAACACTCCAGTCCAAGCAGGAAAGATAATGAAAATGAGAGAGTATTATTGGTGAAAAACCTCACGGGCACCTTGAGGCGACTGTAAGTAGAGAGAAAGACCAAAATGAGAGAGGCTTGATGATAAAAACCCTTCGGGCACTACAAGTCGAATATGGATTGTGAATCAGATTGGATGAGTGGAGCATTGAAGCCCAGTTTCACGGCAAAAGGTACGACAAAAGCTTAACATCAAATTTTCTCAACAGAATAGGCCGCAGGTGCATGTCATGGTTATTAGAGTTGGTATCCACATCTGATAGGTTTTTACTATATAGTTTTCTTGTTAGGAATCATCTCTGTCCATTGTTCCATTTGTCTAGTTTACTTCCTCTTCCTGAGTCTGTTTGGTCAGAACAAGTAAGAAATGACTTCAAAATTTATCCCCAGCTTTCCAATTGCACAAAACGGGATATGGTTAGCACATCAAATCATCATAAAAGAACAACAAGCGCACTGAGCTAGTAACAATCAACATGCTTGGGGATTCATGTGAAACACAAAGATTTGGTAAATGTCAGTTCATGAGCAATGCAACATATATAGGGTATTGGGTCTGAAGGGAGAAGAGGTATTTTCTGTGATAAGGGTGGCAAAGAAATGGGTTAGTCAATAAGCAAGCAACGTTTTATAAGGTGAAATAAAAGTTATCATGGCAAGTGAAAGAGCAATCACCGCAAAGTCAAGGCCACAAACCAACCACCATGTTTAAACTCACAAGTTTTCTTTGTCTGAAACAGGGACGGAAGCTATGTTCATATCAAAGATTGGAAGCTTGAAATTTCAGGTGTAATGCCCCAATTCTGCTTACGCAAAGGCTATTTAGAAGATCACATATTCAATTTATATTTTATGGTAGGAGACGCACTTCCTAAATTGAGATTTTACCCGTAGGAGACGCACTTCCTAGTTTGAGTCATTAAAGTTACACCCATAGGAGACGCACTTCCTAAAATTGAGAGTTCATCCGTAGGAGACGCACTTCCTAGTTTGAGTTATTGAAGTTTTACCATAGGAGACGCACTTTCTAAATTGATAGTTTATTTGTATGAGATGCACTTCCTAGCTTAAGTTGATTTACACCTGTAGGAGACGCAATTCCTAAATTGATAGCTCATTTGTAGGAGACACATTTCCTTGCTTGATTCATTGAAGTTACACCTGTAGGAGACGCACTTTCTAGCTTAAGTTGATTTATACCTGTAGGAGACGCACTTCATAAATTGATAGTTCATTCATAGGAGACACATTTCCTAGCTTGATTCACTGAAGTTACAACCATAGGAGACGCACTTCCCAAATTGATAATTCATTCATAGGAGATGCACTTCCTAGTTTAAGTCATTACAGTTTCACCCATAGGAGACACACTTCCTAAATTGATAGTTCATCCATAGGAGACGCACTTCCTAGTTTGAGTCATTAAAGTTTCACCTGTAGGAGACACACTTCATAAATTGATAGTTCATTCATAGGAGACGTACTTCCTAGTTTGAGTAATTAAAGTTTCACCTGTAGAAGACGCACTTCCTAAATTGATAGTTCATTCATAGGAGACACACTTCCTAGTTTGAGTCATTAAAGTTTCACCCCTAGGAGACGCACTTCCTAAGTTGATTTTCACCCATAGGAGACGCACTTCCTAAATTGATAATTCATCCATAGGAGATTCACTTCCTAGTATGGTTCCTTGAAGTTACACCTGTAGGAGACGCACTTCCTAAATTGAGAGTTCATTCATAGGAGATGCACTTCCTAATTTTAATCACTAAAGTTTTTACCCCTAGGAGATGCACTTCCTAGTCTTGGTCATTTAAATTCACCCCTAGGAGACGCACTTCCTAATTTGGTTCATTCAGATTTAATTTTAGCAGACACATTTGCTAGTCAAAGTTTTTTGGTTTTACTCATAGGAGACGCACATCCTAGTCTAGTCTTTAGTTTACTCTCATCATTGCATCAGTAGTATAAGTGGTTTACAATTTTGCAAACAATTTACAAATCTTCCTAGTACAAACTGGGGCAGAAAATTTTGTTTGTTTTGCTTGTTTTGGTTCTAGAAACCCACCTGGAGAACAAAGGGAAAGCAATTCAAGTTTCAAAGGAAGATAGCACAGGTTTCAAGGGAAAATATTTCAAGCTTCGAGGAAAAACAATGCAAGTATTAGCAATCAGGCGCTTACTTGGAGAATAAGAGAATTCATTTCAAAATGTAATTCAGGTTAGCAACAAAAGGAGCTGGTGGCAAGAATGCGAGTCAACAGTTCGAGATGATCAATAGAAGTTAGTCACAATAAGGAAAAAGGAAAAAAAAAAGGAAAGGCAAGAAGTTAATCCAAATGCAGAAGTTGATGAAAGATGTGGGTTGCTCAAGACATGGCCGAGGTCACAAGCGCTGCATACCTGGTCTTGATCCAAAAAGCTGAAGAAGGATGAGCTAGCACCTACAACTAGCAAGCGTCAAGGTTCAAATCTAAAGTCTGCATGAAGAACCACTCAAGGCTCAAGATCAAGCTTCAGAAGACTTATAGATAGGAATCTTGTAACTCATAGTTGACAGGCTTAGTTAGTCTTTTTCATTTTTGACTTTGATGTAATAACGAGACCGCAGACCGGAACCTCTACGGAATGACACCTCACTCGAGTCTCGAACTCATCACTCTATCACCTCATCTACTTCTAAACTATACGCGGCCTGATTCCCTTATAATCTAGGATATGTAGGCTGTCCAAAACCAGGACTCGGTTGTGCCTTTCAATTTTATTTTCTTCCTCTTTTGAATAACGATATGGTCAAAAATTAGTCACATGGTTCATTTTATCTTTGCCCGAAAACACTTCGTGTTTCCGAGCAAAGAGGGGCAGCTGTGAACACCTAATATTTGACCATGTTTGAATTTATTCCCGCTCACTACCCACTTTCCCCACTTTCTCCACTCAAAACCCACTTTCTCCCCTCACAACCCACTTTCCCCACTCGCTTCCCACTTTCCCTACTTTCCCCACTCAATACTCCACTCTCCCCTACTCATGTTCCCCACCCATATGCTCTTCCCCTTCATGTCCCTCTATAAAAAAACACGTACTGATACAAAGAGGGAGAGGACAGCGAGATGAGAGATCTGTATACACTCTATATATACTAGATATGCATTCACTATACATTTGGTATACACTGGATATACACTCGAGATACACTGGGCAGCCAAAACGACCCCCTATATTCTGGTCTTCTTCATCCCCTACTCACCGTCGAGTCGATCGAATCAGTGTGTTTCCATCCGATATTGCTGTTTCTGGATTACTGAGCTCCCATTTATCATTTTTCAGATTTTTTTCACCTTCTAATAGGTATTTAAGCTTCATCTTGATAAGGGTTTGGAATGAATTATGCTAATGTTAAGGTCTTTATTTCTAGATCTAGCTTTTGCATTCTTCTACTTCTTTGGATCCAATTAATTCTCGTCCTTAATTAGCATCATGATTCTGGTTACGATTAATGTATAAATCATTTAGTTTAGTAAAGTAATTTGATAAATAGTGGCTTATGGGGTTTGGAAGTACTTAAGTGAATTTTACATGTCTCTTTGGCTTGATTTTCTTTTCTTACTAAAAATATCTCAGAAAGCTAAAAGTACTGCATATAGGATCTTTATTATGAAAGTTCTTGGTAAATCACAATTAAAATTCTGTAGTTAACAATAGGAAAGTGGAACATGCATGTAAGGAAAATCGAGAGAGGTTTACTATATTATGTCTTGTTAATAGGGACCTTTCATTCTATGAGTGTCTTTCTTCTGACCAATGTGTATTTTAGGCAAAAGTAGAAGTAATAAATTGCATAAGGGTAGGGCATGGAACAGAATTCAACATTGTGTCTTGGTATGTGTTCTTGGTGGGGTAATATCTCATGTACATGTTTGTTTCCGATTGCAATCTTGGCCAAAGGGTGTTAAAATCCTACTGTATCGTTTTTCTCTGATTTTTGTTTAATCAATTAAAGGGTGCGTTTTGTATTGTGAATGTTTGTTGGAAGCAATCAGCTGTTGGACTTGAGTAATTTGCCTTAAGCATACTTGGAACCTCACGATCATGGGGATGATTCTCGTGGCGTAATAGTGACACCTAATGTCAAACTAGTTTAATATGAATATCCATATTTTATTTAGTTGAATAAATTTGGGGCGTGCCATATTAGATAAGATATAGTTTATGGCCCTTGTTTAATTAATCTTGTTTTGATCCATAGCAATCGAGGCGTGCCATTTAGCAAAATTCCATGGCCCTCGCAAAAGTTAAAACGCGTAGTTACTTTAGGAGCGTATTTTAATAATCTTACCTTCCTAAACTCGGGTGTGCATTACATGTGACCCAAATCCAAATCCTAAAACATTAAATAAGATGTGTTTCGGATTGCGGGTGCATTTCATGTGACGCGATCCAAAGACATGTTTTAAACGACATTCAATATTCTTTAAAAATTGAATAAAAGCAGTTAAAAGTTAAAATTTGCACATATATTCAAAATGTACTAAAATCACATAATTAATCTGAATATAACAGTTGAGCGACCATGCTAGAACCACGGTACTTGGGAATGCCTAACACCTTATCCTGGGTTAACAGAATATCTTACCCGGATTTCTGGTTCACGGACTGTTAAACAAAGTCAATCTTTTCCTCGATTCGGGATTCAACCGGTGACTTGGGACACCATAAATCTCCCAAGTGACGACTCTGAATCTTTTAATAATAAATTCCATTTTGATTGTCCTTTAATTGGAAAAACTCACTTGGTTAATTGATTCTGACTGTTAATTTTTTTCATATTTGTGTTGAAATTTACTTATTACCTTATTTCTCATCTTTTTTCAGAAGGCTATAAATATCCTGCACCCCTCTTCTTTCAAAGACATGAACACAAGGAATAAAACACTTGAGTTCAGAACACACACTCCACTAAAACTCTCTCTCTCTTTTCTCTGTCACTACTTGTGTTGCTACCTTACCTAGCCGGCTGATAGCCAAGGCCAGGCTGTGGGAAGCTTGCTTACTTTTCTTTCTGCATTTGCTTCTTTACTGGTATGTTCTAACTAATTTTCAGCATCAACAACAACATACTTCTTTACTATTTTCTTTACCCTTGCTTGATTCATGCTTGTGTTTAATCAAGTTCCATTACTAAGCATGTTGTAATCTACCTTTTCCTCTTCTGAATTAATGCTTTCTTATGTATGAACTCTGTCAGTCACTTATGAATCCTAAACCCCCATATCCCCGTGTGTTTGATATCCTTTGGTTGGTTTTGGGCATGTCATCATTAGACATTATTGTGCATGACCAAAATTTGACCCTTTGGGGTCATGACCTCCATATCCCCTCTATGTGTTGTGTTCTGGCTGGTTTATGGTCCAGCACCATCTATTGTTGTGCATGCCCAAACCTGATCCCTGCCTAAGGACATATCCTCCTTGCAATGTATTCCCAAACTCCTAACCCCTTTATTTGAAAATACTGATTCTATGCTTTACTACTACTACCCTTACCCCTTTCTACTCTTCACTCAATTTTAAATCCCTATTCTTGCACTTTCACCATATTTTTAGACTTAGGTTCCGCCTCTCTTGTGTGAGCCTTTCCTTGGGACCCATGAGCTCCTTCTGAACTTGGACACATAAGGGCTGGCCCTTCCACACTGCACTCATCTCTATCTAGTTCTGAAAACTTGGGTGTAAGCACTGCTCGGGGTCCTTCGAGACCCTTAGGGAACTCTGACACACCCAGGTCTGAGAAAGGCTTTGAGCAAATGGCATTTTGAGGTGGTTTATTCCCTAACTCAGAGAGGAAGTCAAGAATCAGGCTTCCTCTGGTTGTAACTTCTTTTTTTACATCACTCTGATGTAGTTCATTATTTAGGTTTGTAATAATTTGTAATAAAAACTCGGGGTTGGCTAGTGGAAAAGGGCTGAGTAATTATGCATGCTTAAGGGTAGAAAACATGCCTATAAGACTGGTTTTAATTTATACATGCTCAATTCTGCATTTAGACACAATGTCAATAGGACCTAGTTTAAATTCTGCACGTTCAACTTTACATTTAGACACCATGCCTTAGGATCTATCCTCTAATAAATTCTGCATGGTTCACTCCACATTTAGATAACCTGCCTATAGGACTTGTTTAAAATTATGCATGTTTGTTACCACTCTTAGACACCATGCTCTTAGGATCTAAATGGCTATAAGCAGATGTCATGTTAAAAATGCTAAAATCAGTACTACTTTATAGAAATCATGCCTATAGGAATTCCCAAGTAAAATCCTGCCTGTTTCCATTCCACGTTCAATACTAGATATCATGCCCATAGGAATTAAAATCAGCAATATTAGATATCATATCTATAAGAACTAAAATCAGCAATATTAGATATCATGTCTATAGGAATTAAAGTCAGCAACACTAGATACCATGTCTATAGGAATTAAAATCAGCAATAATGGGTATTATCTTCTGCAGAATTTGAAACCAGTTTAGCTTAAAATCAGCCTAATTCATACTGTTTTGAACTAATTTTTAGAACAACCTAATCTCCTCTCAGTGACGCGATTAGCAAGCATGCCTATAGGATCTCAAACCATTCATTTTTAAATTTTTTACTGCTTTGCCACACTCTGAATCAGTAATAGATTCCATGTTTATAAGATCTCACTCAAACACTTAGGCAAGGCTTAGGTAACAACAACAAATAAAAACTGAGCCCATTTCTGTTAACTAGTAATTGCTACAACCAACAGGCAGACCTGATTCGAATTTCTTATCCGAGTTACGTAATAAATTGGTCTGCTTCAACAACTTAAATTGCCTTAGTATTTTAGATTCAGACCTTGATTGTTGTTTGAGTCATGCTATTTGTGTGCCTTGTTTGAGGAGGTATACATGAGCCTTCGGTGTTTTATGTGCTTCCCCTTTTTTAATGTGTAGTACTATGTGTTTTTGTATGTCGCCTTAGCTTTTTCACCTTTGAAACTTCAAAGTCAGCCTAATATCCCTCCCCTTTAGAAATAGTAGTCCTAAGTGCCTCTAGGACTGATAGGAATCAGACGGGTAATAGCATGCAATAGTGGTCGAGACCAATTCGCGCTTTAGTACTTTAACAGGGTGGGAAGGGTAGATATGGATATGATGATCGGTACGCTAATACCACGTGTAGCCCCTCTTTTGAGGAGTCATTACCGGGTATTGCATTGACGTGATCCACATTATAAATTAACCTAGGACCCTTCCCCTATCTTTCTTTTCCTTTAAAGAATTATGACTTCTTTTATTTCAAAATCAGCCTTTTAATGATTGTTCTATTTTACTTTTATCACTTCCAAATATTTTTGTATTAAAATCCCCTCTTATTTGAGTCTTATCTATTTATATGTTAATTGCATCAAATTCACAAAGAACTGTCTGGCCGAAAACCACACTAGTAGATCCTGAGAGGTGCCTAACACCTTCCCCTTAGGATAATTTTAAGTCCTTACCCTATCTCTGGTTATCAAACAAACTTAGAAGTGAACCTTGTAGGTATCCTAATGCACCTTAAATCATTAGGTGGCGACTCTTCAAATGCAAAACCCAGTTCCCAAAAGGAACGAGTTGTCCTATACCTAAAATGTTATAAACCCGATCTCCCGATGCAAAGAGGTAAAAAGGGGGATCGACATATGTTGCACGAGGTTTCTGTCGTGCTATTGTTACTATTGTTATGTGCACATTGGGGTGACAAGGCAGGCTATAAATATGTGGGTTGTGCATGTGGCGAGACAAAGTGGGAATGTTATTATGCACGTGTGGTGAGACAAGGCGGGCATTTATTTTATTTTTGCGCACATGGCGAGACAAGGTGGGTTAAGTCAGGGATTGATTTGTGATGACTTGTTATGGCCTGGGGGCATTCTTGTTGTTGATATTTGTGTATTGTCGCACCTACCTGTGTTAGTTTTATCTTGTGAAACATTGTGGGAAACCTTCTTACGTGCTGTCCATTTTCTCCATACTTGCTAGCTAGCATGAAGTATGTTTGGACACTTTCACAAGCATACACGTATTAATCATTCCTATCGGCTTAGAGAATGGATCTTAATATTGTTGAGTATAGATGCACACCCTTGTTTACTTGCTTTCTATTTGAGAATGGCTCTATTGGCACGTGAGTCGTCAGTGCGGTCATAAATTGTAATGAGCGCACAAGATGCTGAGTTTTTAGGGTTCCAAAATTGGGACCCGTAAATTGTGAATATTTTAAGGTTTGGTACCTCGTCGAGGTTATTGGCTAAAACCTGGTGTGAACGTGGCCATTTTTATTGAGTTGCTACTTGCCATTCCATTATCTGTAAATCACCAGACTTAAATCGTGTTCTGCTCATTCTACTGTGTCATTATCATGGTGTTCCGTTGTTAGTTGTTTCTTACCTTTTTCTTACTGCAATTGTCGTATTGTTTTTTCATTATGTGTAGTCTTTATATAGATATCGTACTCTGTTGTTTCTACACTTATACTTGTCTGGGTAATCTAGTCAAGTAGATGTCTTGACTGTCCCTCATGACTACTCTACTGAGGTTAGTCTTGATACTTACTAGGTACGGTTGTAGTGTACTCATACTACGCTTCTGCACAATTTTTTTGCAGATCAAAGTATTTTGAACTTAGTTGATCGTTAGCTAGCTGTGCGGATTGTTGCCATGGAGACTCAAGGTAAACCTGTTGCTGCATTCGCAGGCTTCGGAGCCAACT
Organism: Nicotiana glauca; assembly: GCA_026770625.1. Lineage (NCBI taxonomy): Eukaryota > Viridiplantae > Streptophyta > Magnoliopsida > Solanales > Solanaceae > Nicotiana > Nicotiana glauca. The sequence goes on along the minus strand of MU754615.1, from coordinate 215,877 downwards.
TATCGTTTTTTGTATTGTGCTATTTATCGTTATTCTGGAATAATTTTATTAGGGGTTTTCTAGTAAAAACTCTGTAGAGCTTATGACTTGTACTACCGGTTTTGGGATTTGTATGTCTTGTATAAAGATTTCTACTTCACATTTGTCAGTTGTTATTTAATATTGTTATTATTTCAATAAATATTAGGCTTACCTAGTCGTAGAAACTAGGTGTCATCATGACGTCTTACGGAGGGAAAATGGGTCGTGACACGCCCTTAGAGGCATTCAGATGTTACAAGTTGTATCTTCTCCATCTCTCTTTAAATTACTATTCTTATTTATGCTTTCCTGCCTTACATACTCGTTACTTTATTCGTACTGATGTCCCTTTTGCATAGGGATGCTGTGTTTCATGCCCGTTGGTCCCGATAGACAAGTTGACAGTCGTCCTACTAGGTTATCAGCTCAGCGAAAGATGTTGGTGCAATCCACTTACTCCGGAGTTGCCTATTTGGTCAATATAATTTAGACATGTAGTGATTGGTATGGCGGGGCTCTGTCTCGACCTTTATGACGTTTATGTACTCTTAGATGCTTGTAGACATATGTCATGTATATGGATGATTGTATGGCCTGGTCAGCCTATGTTTTGAGTGTACAAATGATCATTTCGGGCTTATGTAGACATATGATTTTTGACTCTCCCCAAGATTTTTTATATTTTAGCATGTAAATATTTAATTTAGGCCTAATATAGCTATTTCAACTAATTTTTTCTCTTTTACTTTATTTTATTACTAGGAAATGAAAATTACAAAAAAACAAATCGTTAATATTTTTTTAGTCATTTTTAATTTTGAAAAACACCAAAAAAATAGTTTATTTTAAAAATAGTAGGGCTAATTAATATTTTTAATAATATTTCTATATGGATAGATTTTTAGTTAATTAGTCTAGTTTTAAGCAAAGCTAGTTATAAAAGCCCAAGTTTCTAGCCCATTCCTTGAGCCCAATACCCTTAAACCCAAATAATAAGCTAGACCTAACCTATAAAATAACACTAAAACCCTACACTCTACACACACATCTCAGATCCCCACACCCTAAAGTCGCCGGACCCTCTCTCTTTTTCAACTGGATATATCCAACAACCCTCCTCTCAAAGAAAATCAGCCACCACCTATCACCAAGCCGCATCCATCACCCTCTAGCCATAACAATTTTGTCTATCCTCATCTCCACGAAACAGAGCCACACAAAAACCGTAACTCTATCCTCAAAATCATTATATGTCTTCCATAACAAATCATATTTATTGAAGGAGAGGTTCATTCGAGGTTCGGTTACGGTTCGAGCATATTAAACCAACATTAATTACAAGCATGTTTACTCTTATCTCTGCCCCTGTTTTTGTCTTTTCTCCTTGTGATATATGTGTGATTTTGAAATACGATATTAGCTCATGTTGGTCATTTTCTCTCAGTTTAATTTCTGCATCAGTTGTGCCTTTGATTTTAATTTCAACCTTTTGGAACCACAGATCTTCGGTGAAAATTGGTTAGTAGTTAACACAATTGTATAGAATCAGTAATGATTCAGTTTCATAAGATAAATTACGTTTTAAAATCTGCAGATAATTTTAGATTTAGTCTGTTTAGGCTTTAGTAGGCTAATATCCTGTTTATCCCACTCATCTATAATTGTTATTATTCAGGCTTAACGTTTATTTAATATATTTGATTGGAATTATATTGATGGTTGTTTGTAATTTTTTGTGTGGAATATATTTGTGAATAGACATTGGACATGAGATTATGGTTTAGTGTAATTTGTTGTGAAATGGGTCATGGGGTTGAGTTCAAATTGCTTTAAATGTTGAATGAACTGTTGGATTAGATTAAAGGATTCAGGATTAACGTAAATGACAAGTTGGATTAAAATATTTTATTACTTTTATTTATTTCTTACCATTAGTGATATGCTTAGGCCGGTCATAGCCGGGTAGGCGAACCTTTTGGCACGTAATTAAATCATCGTAACTACGGGTATGGTTCCCATGGCGTAATTATGATGTTTAATCTCAAATTACTGTTAAATATAAATATCCGTAGTTCACTTAGCTGAATGCTTTTCCTTTAATAAATTTGAGGGGTGCCATCCAATCACCTAGCCCATTGCCCTCACTTAATTAGTATTTATCCTTAGAAATTGAGGCGTGCCATTTAGCGAATTTTCATGGCCCTCGCAAAATCGCAAACGTGTAGTTGCTTTGAGCGCGTGATTTTAATAAAATTACCTTCCTAAAATCGGGTGTGAATTTCATCTGACCAAATCCAAATCTCAACAACGTTAGATAAAATGCGTCATGGACTTCGGGTGCATTTCATGTGACGTGGTTCAAGACGTGTTTTAGATAATGTTGAATCTTCCTAAAATTAATTAAAAGCGACTAATAAGTTAAAATTGTACCGTAGGCTAAAACTATATATTAAAATCAGATAATAGGCCAATTGTAATAGTTTAAGCAATCATGCTAGAATCACGGAATCCGGGGGTGCCTAACACCTTCCCTCGAGTTAACAGAATTCCTTATTCAGAATTTCAGGTTCGCAGACTTCACAAGGAATGTCGAATTTTCCTCGATTTGGGATTTAAAATAAACAGGTGACTTGGGACACCAGAAAACAAACCATCCTAAGTTGCGACTCTGAATAAAAATAAATAAATTAGTCCCATTTCGAATAATGTCACTTTAATTGGAAAAACTCCCTTATACACTATCCTTTGGGGTGGTGTGTAAAATGGAGGTGTGACAGCTCTGACGACTCTGTTGGGGATCCAAACGCAGAACTTCAGACCAAGGTTCAAGAATTTGAGCGTAGAATAGTTGTTATGATTGGCTTTATTTATTATCTCATTTTCCTACATGTTTACACCTAATGTGCTAAATGCTTTTACCGCTTTGATATTCTGTGAATTGTATATAAACTGCTACGAAACCCTTCCTCTCTCTGAGTCTTCTAAATCATGGAGAAGGGTGCACTTCGTGTGACTTCTCTTCTGTCTAGAGTCTTATCCCATTTTAGAA
>MU754615.1:186431-210258 GCA_026770625.1 Nicotiana glauca | reverse complement strand
TAGACTGGTTAAACGAGGATAAATGATAAACAATGTGGATCGGGTTGCACGCCGCAACGATGGTAAATGTGGATCGGGTTGCACGCCGCAATGATGGTAAATTATGGAACGGGTTGCACGCCGCAACGATGGTAATTGTGGATCGGGTTGCACGCCGCAACGATGGTAATTTGTGGATCGGGTTGCATGCCGCAACGATGGTAATATGTAGATCGGGTTGCACGCCGCAACGATGGTAAATTATGGAACAGGTTGCACGCCGCAATGGTTGTTAACATTTGTGGTTATGTTTGAATATTTATTCTTGTTTCACTGTGGAGTTAAGCTGTTTTTGGTAGTTACTCTGGATTTAATGTTTATTTGTATTTTCCCCATAGCATATCCCCCTCCCTTTATGTTGATTTTCTTGGTATTCGATATTTCGCTGTATATCTTATAACTGCACAGGTTTATGTGGTATCCAGTCTAGCCTCGTCACTACTTCGTCGGGGTTAGGCTAGGCACTTACAGCACATGGGGTCGGTTGTGCTAATACTACACTTCTGTGCGTTTTTGCACAGGTCCAGGTTTTGAGCAGCAGCAGCAGTAATTCGATAGAAGGATTTCATTACTACGAGACTGAGGTAGCTTGCAGGCGTCCGCAGGCCCGGCGTCANTCTTCTAAATCATGGAGAAGGGTGCACTTCGTGTGACTTCTCTTCTGTCTAGAGTCTTATCCCATTTTAGAACGAGCTTCGAACAAGTTGCAAAGCCGGTGAAGCTTCTGTATTCCCGGTACGCTGCCCCCTCGGCTCGAGTTGTCAGCTCGGGTAAGCCAGGTCTAGAACAACAAACACAGATTGTAAACCTAGTATAACAAAACCTCATGTCGGATCCCTAGTAGGAACGCTTGTTTGCATTATGTGCATTTGACTTTGGGGACTCAACACCGGGGTTGGGTCCGTCTAGGACAGGTGTACCCAAATTAAAAGACCATCCTGATGCATCTTACGTGCTACTTGCGTATCTGTCTATTCAGGCTTGCATGTTGACTGGCTTCTAGAATAGGGAAAGAAAATGAAGAAAAAGAGAAAAAGAAAATCAAAAAAAAAGTGAAAGGTAGGTATTTAGAAAATTCTGAAACTCTCCCGAAATTAAAAAAAATTAGAAAAAAAATAGAAAAGTCATTTCAAAATAAGTCATATTTTTCTTGTTCCGTCAAAATGAGCGAATTACGTGGGTCTGATTCTCACCGGATGTGAGATACGTAGGCAAACCTCATCGGTAACGGTCCACCATTTTTAAAAAATCTAAAAATATTTTCATGTACTTCCTTCTTTAGAAAGTCTTTCTTTTAGACCCAAATTTTTTTAAAATACAAAAATATTTTCTTTTAATTTCTTCTTAAACTTCAAAAATATTTTCGTTCTTCTTTCAAAAATTCAAAAGAAAATTCAAGGTTCAAAAATATTTTCTCTTTTCTTTAGAGTATTTCTTTCATAAATTCAAAAATAAAAGTCCAAAATCTAAAAATATTTTCTTTCTTCTTTAGAAGATTTTCTTCGAAATTCAAAAAAAAAAATAGTAATAAAAAAATATTTTCTTTCTTCTTTATATAAGTCTTTCTTTCGAAAAAAATTCAAAATAAAAAAAAAAAGAAAAAAAAGAGTTAGTTAATTTACTTTGTTCCTGATCTTTCCGAACTACGCAAGATCTGATTCATGTTCCCACATGATACGTAGGCAACCCACATCAGGTTCGATAATAATAGGGACTAACTGAGTCCATTCTAACATGTCTTTTGTTTTGAATGGTAAGTGGACAGCACAAGTTTCAAGGAAAAATGATAACTGACATCGAAGCTGTTACAAGTGCTCAAGAGGCTCAGGGTCAGAGGGTTCGACAAGAGTCTACTGTGGTTGAGGAAAATAGAATATGAAACAGCAAATGACCAAAATGTGTCAAGCATGGGCTAATGGCCAAGGACAACCTTGCCATGAGTCACAATTTGCTACCCAGCAAGAGCAGTACCACTCTCTTGAGTACCACTCATAATTGTTTGATCTTACTGCAAATATTGAGAAGCCTACCCGAAAGATGGTACAGGAAGAAATGACCCAAAGAGTGAAAAGCTTAGAACAACGGTTGAAAAATATGCAAGGGTTGGCAGGTCAAAAGAGTGTTGCCTTCAAAGATCTATGTATGTTCCCCGATGTCCACTTTTTGCCTGGTTTCAAGACTCCCAAATTTGAAAAGTATGATGGACATGGAGACCCCATATCCCACCTGAAAAGGTATTGCAATAAAATGAGAGGTGCGGGAAGAAATAAAGAATTGCTGATGGCTTATTTTGAGAAAATCCTTACGGGGAGTAGCATCTGAATGGTTTTTGGATCAAGACACATCTCAGTGGTACGTTTGGGATGACATGGAATAGGCCTTCGTCAAACATTTCCAATACAACATCGACATTGCCCCAAACCGCAATTTCCTTTCAAACCTGAAGAAGAAACCAAGTGAAAGTTTATGGGAATATGCCATTAAATGGAGAGAGCAAGTAGCTAGGGTTAAGCCACCCATGGATGGCCACGAGCTAATCATTGTCTTCCTTCAAGCGCAAGAGCTAGATTACTTTCAAAATATGATGTCCGCAGTTAGCAAATCCTTCTCGGAAGCAATCAAAATGGGAGAAATAGTAGAGAATGGTCTTAAGACAGGCAAAATTATAAGTCAAGCAGTTCTTAAAGCTGCAACGCAGGCTGTCCAGGTTGAATCTAATAATTTTAGTGACATAAATGAGAAGGATGAAGAAATCATGATGAGAACAGGGTCGAGAAGAGGTCCCAGGAGAATACCTCGAAGGTATGCGCAACCTCATCAGGTTTTCCATGACTCCCCTGAGCATTACTATCCACCTCAGAACCCACCATACTCTGTTGATCCACCTCAGTATGTTGTCCAGCCACCAAATCACCCAAGAAGGCGATCACGAGCATCATAAAATCCCCTCTAGCCTTCACAAAATTTTTAAGTGCCTTATAACCCACATCCAAGCCAGGGATATAGAAGGGAACAAAAGTTGAAAGATAATTTTACACCAATAGGAGAGTGCTATGCAAGCTTATTTGAGAAGTTAAAGCATTATGGTATGATTGCACCCATTCCTCCAAATCATGTGGACCCACGTGTAAGAAGCTTTGGTCCTTCTAAGAGGTGTGAATACCATTCTAATACCCAAGGGCATAATGTTGAAAGTTGTCAGGATTTGAAAAGAGAAATAGAAAGGATGATCCAGGAAAACCTGATTGTGATTCAAGATAGTGATACCCAGAATATCACACAGAATCCTTTACCTGCACAGGATGATGTACACTTTATGGGAATGATGCCTGGTGACATAGAGTATGAGAATCCTCTCGAGAACTTGCCGACTGAAATTGGAGAAGGCCATGGTGATTCTGATGAGCAAATTTGTGGCTAAATGTCAAGCTTAGAAATTGAAAAGTCATTCCCTCCTCACTTAGGAAGGAATCTTGGTAGCTGTTTTGACGTTTTTTCTATTATCTGGGTTATTTCAGGGTTGTGATCTAGATTTTATTTGTTTTATTAAGTCAAACCCTTCTATCTTTCTATTCTGTTTGTATGAGTCGTGTCTGTCTGTTTTGTTGCTATTTTCATTATTCGGGTTATTTTAGGTTTGTAACTCGGATCTTAGGTTGCTTGTTTAGTCATCAAACCCTTCCATCCTTATTCAATAAAACTCAGTTTGTCCTTTTGTGTCATTCTGTTCTTAGTTCTTTACCCGCTAGTTCTAATAACATGACATGCAGGAGGAAATTTTGGCTAGATCTTAGAAACTAATTTAATCTGGGATTGGAAAACTGAAAAAAACACTTGTGAGGATGAATAAAGAGTTGAAATACTTTGGAATTAAGGTCGAGTAAAATTCACCTTCAAATCATTGTGAAGATCGGGTTTGAGGATGTTTAATCAATTGAAGTCTGTTGGAAAGTTTGACATTAAGGGATGGAAATTGTCTTGTGACCACGACACACCAAGAAGACAGACATGTTCGTCAATGTTGTGATCACGAAAAGATACTATGTTTGGCGTTCTCGAGGTTGGGAAGCCCTTTTTCTGCTACCCAAATACTTTATATCCTTCCCTCCCCCTTTTGAGCCTGTGTTATTTTTTTTGACTACCCTCTTTTGGAATCAAGTTTAGAGTAAAAAAAAAGAGTTTATGTTCAAAGGGTGCAAACTGGGGCAATTCTTAGAAAGTTCAAGTGAAAAAAAGAAGAAGAAAAGAATAGTCAAAGGTCCATGCCCCTAGAAAATAGAAGTTGGGGCTATTTGTTTTGAAAGAAAAATAAAGAGAAAAGAAAAGAAAAGAAAAGAAAAGAAAAGAAAAGAAAAATAGCAGAAAGAAAAATGAAAAAAATTAGTTAGGTCAGATGTTTGAACTACCTTCGACCTGATTCCTTAAAAAGGAGATACATAGGCAGCCTCACGGTTTGGTCCAACCAAATAAGAATTCAAAAAAAAGAGAAGAAAAATTCCAAAAAAACCTCAATAGCTGAAACTGGGGCAGAGATTTTATTTCATTTTTGATAGAGTCAACTCCAAGAGTTGTAAATCTACAATCCCATCATTTTGAGTCTACTCTGAGCCTTCATGCCGACCCTTCCTTCCAACCATATCCAAAAGCCTTTCCAACAAGACCTCCCGATGAGCCTTCAAGAATGTCAAGAAACGAATGCAATAATCAGCAGTTGTCACACGACATAGAACACTATCAGTTGCTCACACAAGGAAGCAAAGCAACAGAGAAAAAAAGAATAAAAGAAAATAAGAGAGTCTTACAAATGAAAACCCTCACGGGCACTGTAAGGCGACGGTAAGCAGGGATGATTAAATGAGAGAGACTTATTGGTGAAAACTCCTCGGGGCACCACTAGTCGAAAGTGAGTCATCGAGTGATGCAAAGGGTTAGCACGAACAAGCCCGATATCAAAGGTCATAAGAATGGCAAAAGGGAAGATTGGATTAGTTTGATAGATCAGGCTGTTGAGTCCAAAATGCATGTCATGACCATTAAGGCTAGTTATTGGAAGAAAATAAAAGGAAAAAAAAACTCTTCCTTTTGTCCTTCCTACAGGGGGCATTTCTTGCTAATACTTATTTCTTTGCATCATTTGTGTCCTTCACTCTGAGTCAGTCCTTCTCAAGACAAGCAAGAAAAGGTTTCAAAATCTGCTACCATCTTTTTAGTTGCATAAAGTAAATTTGGCCAGCACTCAGTTGTTACTGTCAATATGCCTTGAGGATTCATGCAAAGGCTTCCCCAAAAACAAAACTCTTGTCAGCCTACTTGGCGCAAGAAAGATAACTGGTGATTCTCTCTGACAGACAAATTGCTCAAAAAATAGAAAGTCATTGAAGATATCAGAAAAGGTCACCTGAGCAAAGATCTCCAATTGGGACAAGGCTGATTGAGCCACAAATAAAAATGGTAATGGGTGTGAAACAATCATGGTTGATGCTAATAAAAAGTCTCTTGAAACCGACTCAAGCTAATTGAGCAGAAGCCAAGCTGCCCAAGACTCAAGGCCATAAACCGACCACCATTTCAAAACTGATAATTTTTTCTTTGTTTGCAACAGGAACAAAGCAGTGCAAGGAAAGTGGTTCAAAAAAAGGGAAATAAAAGAGAAAAAAAAAGAAAAAAAAACAACAACAAAAAAAAATAAAGACAAAAAAAGATAAGAAAACGAAAATAAGAGAAGAGCCGACACAGGGAAGTTTCTCAAATCTTTGCCTTTATTTGTCTTGCTATTGTGCATAAAATCTTGCCATTGATCTTTACATTTTTCCTCCTAGGATAAAAGTCCTAGTCTGATGGATTTTCCTCCCAATATAAATCTTAGTCTGATAAATCTTTCTCCTAAGATAGGAAACCTAGTCTGATGAATTTTCTCCTAGGATAGAAATCTTAGTCTAATAAATTTTTCTCCTAAGATAACCAAAAAAAAAAGACCTAGTCTGATGAACTTTCTCCTAGGATCAAAATCTTAGTCTGATGAATCTTTCTCCTTAGATAACAAAGGGACCTAGTCTGATGAATTTTCTCCTAGGATCAAAATCTTAGTCTGATGAATATTTATCCTAATATAGAAGACCTAGTCTGATGAACTTTCTCCCTGGATCAAAATCTTAGTCTGATGAATTTTTCTTCTAAGAAAAAAAAACCTAGTCTGATGAATTTTCTCCTAGGATAGAAATCTTAGTCTGATGAATATTTCTCCTAAGATAACAAAAAAAAAGGACCTAGTCTAATGAATTTTCTCCGAGGATCAAAATCTTAGTCCGATGAATCTTTCTTCTAAGATAGAAATCTTAGTCTAATGAATATTTCTCCTCAGATAACAAAAAAAGGGACCTAGGCTGATGAATTTTCTCCTAGGATAGAAATCTTAGTCTATTGAATCTTTCTCCTAAGATAGAATACCTAGTCTGATGAATTTTCTCCTACGATCAAAATCTTAGTCTGCTGAATCTTTCTCCTAAGATAACAAAAAAAGAGACCTAGTCTGATGAATTTACTCCTATGATCAAAATCTTAGTCTGATGAATCTTTCTCCTAAGATAACAAAAAATGGACCTAGTTTAATGAATTTTCTCCTAGGATAAATGTCTTAGTCTGATGAATATTTCTCCTAAAATAAGAAAACCCTATTCTGATGAACTTTCTCCTAGGATAGAAATCTTAGTCTGATGAATCTTTCTCCTAAGATAACATAAAGAGGACCTAGTCTGATGAATTTTCTCCTAGGACTGAAATCTTAGTCTGATGAATCTTTCTCCTAGGATAGAAGACCTAGTCTGATGAACTTTCTCATAGGATAGAAATCTTAGTCTGATGAATCTTTCTCCTAAGATAACATAAAGAGGACCTAGTCTGATGAACTTTCTCCTAGGATAAAAATCTTAGTCTGATGAATCTTTCTCCTAAGATAACAAAAATAAAAAGGGACCTAATCTGATGAATTTTCTCCTAGGATCAAAATCTTAGTCTGATGAATTTTTCTCCTAAGATAACCAAAGAAAAAAAAAAGACCTAGTCTGATGAACTTTCTCCTAGGATCAAAATCTTAGTCTGATGAATCTTTCTCCTAAGATAGAAAACCTAGTCTGACAAATTTTCTCCTAGGATAATTTGAAAAAGAAAAAAAAAGAGGATGTCTCGAAAAAAAAAGGTCATTTGTTCATGCCTTTGAAAAAAAAATGTTTGAGAAATTTGTTTAAAAGAATGATTTTCTCAAAAAAAAAAGTTAATATTTCTAAAAGAAGAAAAGAAAAAAAATCCTTCCTGGTTCATTTTTAACATAGGTACACAAGTCAGTAGTCTCACTTTCCAACATAGGGCCTCCATTCCCTAGTTGAGATTTTTAGACATAGGGCCTCCATTCCCTAGTAGCCGTTTTTACTAACATTAGGGCTCCAATCCCTAAGTTGAGATTTTTAGACATAGGGCCTCCATTAACTAGTCGCATTTTACCAACATTAGGGCTCCAATCCCTGAGTTGAGTTTTTAGATATAGGGCTTCCATTCACTAGTCGCCTTTTTACCAACATTAGGGCTCCAATCCCTGAGTTAAGTTTTTAGACATAGGATCTCTATTCCCTAGTCGCCTTTTTTTACCAACATTAGGGCTCCAATCCCTGAGTTGAGATTTTAGACATTAGGCCTCCATTCCCTAGTCGCTTTGTTTGCCAACATTAGGGCTCCAATCCCTGAGTTGAGCTTTTTAGACATAGGGCCTCCATTCCCTAGTCGCCTTTTCGCCAACATTAGGGCTCCAATTCTTGAGTTGACATTTTAGATATAGGGCTCCATTCTCTAATCTTTTCCGTCCTAGATAGACACAATTCTTGTTTTATTCGGAAAAAAAAAGAGAATAAGTTCAGACTTTTGTCAGAAATAACTCATAAAATTTTCCTAGTGAAAACCGGGGCAGAAAAATTTCGTTTGTTTGTTTGTTTTGGCGTCTGAGCAGGTTTGATCTTGAGGCACAGGATCCGAAGTGGCCGAAAAAATGAATCTCGGTCCAGAATAAAGAAAAGAAGAAAAAGAACAAAAAAAATAAGTGAATTCAAAGTGCTAAAGCAGACAAAGATGCGGACTGCTCAAAATTTGGCTGAGTTCACAAGCTCTGCATGTCCCTTCTTGGTTTGAAAAGCTGAAGAAAATTGAACCAACACCTGCAGCTAACAAGCACCAAGATTCAGATCAGGGTCCGCATGAAGAATCAACTAAGACTCAAGATCAAGCTTCAGAAGACTCATAGATAGGAATCTTGTAACTCGTAGTTGATAGGCTTAGTTAGTCTTCTTCATTTTTTATTTTGATGTAATAATAGGATTGCAGACCAGAACCTCGATGGCATCTCGCTCGGCTCTCAACCTCGGTACTCCATCACCTCATTCACTTCTAAACTACACGCGGCCTGATTCCTTTATAGCCAAGGGTATGTAGGCAGCTCAAATACCAGGGCTTGGTAATATTATCCTTTCTTTTAGCTTCCGGTTTTCCTAAATAAGGGTCAGGTCAAAAACCTGTCTAGTCATTCTTTGTCTGAAAACTCTTCACGTTTTCAGTCAAAGAGAGGCAGCTGTAGACATATGATTTTTTACCCTCCCTAATATTTATCATATTTTAGCACGTAAATATTTAATTTAGGCCTAATATTGCTATTTCAACTAATTTTTTCTCTTTTACTTTATTTTATTACAAGGAAATGAAAATTACAAAAAAAAAAAAAAGAAGTTTCAATAATATTTTTGTAGTCATTTTTAATTTTGAAAAACACCAAAAAAATAGTTTATTTTAAAAATAGTAGGGCTAATTAATATTTTTAATAATATTTCTATATGGATAGATTTTTAGTTAATTAGGCTAGTTTTAAGCAAAGCTAGTTATAAAAGCCCAAGTTTCTAGCACATTCCTTGAGCCTAATACCCTTAAACCCAAATAATAACTTAGACCTAACCTATAAAATAACATTAAAACCCTACACTCTACACACACATCTCAGATACCTACACCCTAAAGTCGTCGGACCCTCTCTCTTTTTCAACTGGATAAATCCAGCAACCCTCCTCTCAAAGAAAATCAGCCACTACCCATCACCAAGCCGCATCGTCACCCTCCAGCCATAACCATTTTGTCCATCCTCATCTCCACGAAACAGAGCCACACAAAAACCGTAACTCTATCCTCAAAATCATTATATGTCTTCCATAACAAATCATCTTTATTGAAGGACAGGTTCATTCGAGGTTCGGTTGCGGTTCGAGCATATTAAAAAAACATTAATTACAAGCATGTTTACTCTTATCTCTGCCCCTATTTTTGTATTTTCTCCTTGTGATATATGTGTGATTTTGAAATATGATATTAGCTCATGTTGGTCATTTTCTCTCGGTTAAATTTCTGCATCAGTTGTGCCTTTGGTTTTAATTTCAACCTTTTTGAACCACTGATCTTTGATGCAAATTGGTTAGTAGTTAACACAATTGAATAGAATCAGTAACGAATTCAGTTTCATAAGATAAATTATGTTTTAAAATCTGCAGATAGTTTTAGATTTATTCTGTTTGAGCTTTAGTAGGCTAATATCATGTTTATCCCACTCATCTATAATTTTTAATATTCAGGCTTAATTGTTTATTTGATACATTTGATTAGAATTATATTGACGGTTGTTTGTAATTTTTATTGTGGAATATATTCGTGAACAGGCATTGGACTTGAGATTATGGTTTAGTGTAATTTGTTGTGAAATGGGTCGTGGGATTGAGTTCAAATTGCTTAAAATGTTCAATGAACTGTTGGATTAGATTAAAGGATTCGGGCTTAACGTAAATGACAAGTTGGATTGAAATATTTTATTACTTTTATTTATTTCTTACCATTAGTGATATGTTTAGGCCGGTCACACCCGGGTAGGCAAACCTTTTGGCACGTAATTAAATCATCGTAACTACAGGCATGGTTCCCATGGCGTGATTGTGATGTTTAATCTCAAATTAGTGTTAAATATGAATATCCGTAGTTCACTTAGTGAATGCTTTTCCTTTAATAAATTTGAGGGGTGCCATCCAATCACCTAGCACATGTCCCTCACTTAATTAGTATTTATCCTTAGAAATCGAGGCGTGCCATTTAGCGAATTTTCATGGCCCTCGCAAAATCGCAAACGTGTAGTTGCTTTGGGCGCATTATTTTAATAAAATTACCTTCCTAAACTCGGGTGTGCATTTCATGTGACCAAATCCAAATCTCAACAACGTTAGATAAAATGTGTCATGGACCGCAGGTGCATTTCATGTGACGTGGTTCAAGACATGTTTTAGATAACGTTGAATCTTTCTAAAATTAATTAAAAGCGACTAATAAGTTAAAACTGTACCGTAGGCTAAAACATGTATTAAAATCAAATAATAGGCCAATTGTAATAGTCTAAGCGACCGCGCTAGAACCACGGAATCCAGGGGTGCCTAACACCTTCCCTCGAGTTAACAGAATTTCTTATTCAGAATTTCTGGTTCGCAGACTTCACAAGGAAAGTCAAATTTTCCTTGATTTGGGATTTAAAATAAACTGATGACTTGGGACACCAGAAAACAAACCACCCCAAGTGGCGACTCTGAATAAAAATAAATAAATTAATCCCATTTCGAATAATGTCACTTAAATTGGAAAAACTCTCTTATACACTATTCTTTGGGGTGGTGTGTAAAAAGGAGGTGTGACAGCTTATAGGTCTTTATTTCATATGTATAAGTTTGTATACCATGTTGGGTCGTCATATGTCAAGTGTTCTCTTATGTTTAGTTGTGGTTATCTTATGACGGCCTTTCCAGCTCATTTTCCCATGATAGTATGATAAGAAGGATACGTTACTTTGGTACTCGGTTGATCTAGGCATCGGGTGTCTGCCGCGACCCTTCGATTTGGGTCATGACAAAAGTGGTATTAGAGCAGTTCTGTCCTAGGGAGTTTACAAGCCGTGTCTAATAGAGTCTTGTTTATGAGTTTGTTGTGTACCACACTTATAAGCAGGAGGCTACCGGTCATTTAGGACTGTCACTCTTTCTTCTTACTCTAGATGGTGTGGTAGATCTTAGTTGTTTCAAACTCCTAAATTCTATTATTCATAATACAATGATACCTTCATCTAGAGAGACAGTTGGTAAGAGATTGAATGTGGTTGTGGAAGAGTTGAGTCAAAGGAACTCAATTTTGCGTCATGCTTATGACGAGTAAATGTGAGGTCTTATATAGATCATGTTTATACTAAGAAATGTAAGCTTCTTCATAAGGATCCCTATGGCATGAATATCTATCCACATATATGGTAAAAAGTAACAAGATAATCAAAAAGTAGATACAAGTTTCAACAAATAAAAGAAGCAAGGTGAATAAGGGCATGAGGTATCCAGTTAATGAAAATTATCAGCATTTTACAATTCAACCAAATAAATATAAGCATTTTGAGTTATCTTTAACAGTAACAGAGGTATGTACAATTGACCACATCCATCTCAATTATGCCATATGGGAGCTAACAGATATAGTTTAAGAGAATGATAGGATATCAGGATCCAGTTGGGGTTAGAGTAACCTAAAATGGTGGATGGATTATTATCATTAGCTAACATTTCCTGCTAACATTTTCGAATGATAGTGCAAACGTGGTAATAGATCTCCTTGTGAGACACCCAGATGGTGTACTATAGAATAGTACAATCAGATATGAATACTAGAATGTTCAAAAATTTTAGAAGATAGGTAGTGGAATCCTATAAGGGATAATTATTTACCTTAGTATGACTCTCGCCCCTAGTAAAAAAAAATGAGAATGTTAGGCATCACAAAGAGCCAATGAGATGAAGCAAGGGGAGATAAAAGTGAAAGAATGTTTTGTTGAAATTATCATAATAAAGTGATAGATAGAAATATTAGCCGGAGAATAAGAAGAGAGTAATTGAAGCATTATGAGTAAGATGTGATAAATGGATGATAACGATAAATCAAAATATAAAAAATGAATGAGTCTATAGTCAAGTGAAGGAAAAGACAAGAGGTGATAGGACTTGAGACAATAAAAGAGTATAGGCCAGAGGTTATATCCTCATTTCGAGAAATAAGTTAGTGACTCGAACGCAATTACCATAAGGCTAAGTTAGACACGATGTTATTGATAAAAAAGTGCGAATGGACACTTGATTCATCAAGAGCCAGTACGAGTGTTAATTTAAGACAAAAGACATAATACAAGAGAGTTTATGCAAAATATAGATATGAACATGGGCTGACGGGTAATTAGTAGTTGATTCAGGAAGGGCCTAGTTATGGCTAGACAAGATGTCTCACATAAAGTAGCAGATTGTACAAGATAAACATAGTGAACCCCAATATAGCGAATTCAGTATCTCGCTATGTCATCGTGATCCTTGAGAAATATTTAGATAGGAGTTGGGTAGTTAAAGGTACCGTATAAATGTTATAGAAATAAAAGAAAGTGCCACTGGGGAGAAAGTCAAAAATTTGAGATCATACGAGTTATAGGGAATTCCAATATTCGTGGGCACTATGATAAGCCAAGTTTCCATGCATCAAGTGGCAAAACAACCAGGAGAAGTAATTTTTTACATTTAAACACAACTGAGAAGGCATGAGAGGAAATATATGGTGCTAGCAATTTAAAGGAAGGTTGTAAGTAGTATAAATAGATATGTGTAGGCCGCAAGATAAAATATCGTACAGCGACAACGTTTAGGTAGATAGGAGTAAGGATAAGAAAATGTGACGAGAATAGGTACGTCCTCGGGATTAAGCCCATCAAAATAGAGAGCTGATAGTTTTCGTAAGTTATAGAAAGCTCAGTATAGCATGAATTAACTCAGAGGAGTCTAAGACTAGGAGCAACTAGAAGAAATGAAATGTTGCTCTGGTAGTAGAATAAGGGTGTAATGGTAATATATCAAAGGATGACGTTTAAGCCTTTGATTTAGTAATGATTTTAAGAAAAGGTATTTCATGAATTGCACGGGATTTGAATACCCCCATAAGATGGATCACGTTGGGATGCTATGATATACGGTTATTGAAATATAGTATCGTCCCTAGGTGGATCACCAAAATCACTTCAAATGCTTCCCGATGAGACGTAAGCCCTAGTGACAATGTATTACGTGAGAGGTTTCAAGTTATCAGTAGTAGATATGGATCGACTTTAAGGTAAATCACCAATAGATGGATAAAAGTTCCAAAGTATGAAAGGAGATTAAGATGTCAGTCTTTAGATGAACAGTAATAAGGAAGTATTAAAGGACTTAGATTTATACATACAGGATAAGCAGCGAGAGCATAACCTAGAGTTGGGTAGCAAACCTCCGTAATAATAAACCAAAGTAAGTGTTATGGTATAGTATAAGCTGCCTAGATGTAGTAAAGCCATACGCATAGATAACCGAGGCTATGAAACAAGATATAGAAATAGTCATACGTTAGACAAGTACCGAGTGAAAAACTTCAGTACACCTATATATGCCCAGAGGGATAACTTGTCAAAGTTTTGTGTATGTTCCCAAAGTGAGGGCTATATTGTGATGACCCAGCCAATTGTCTAATGAGTTACCACTCTGTTTCCCCCATTTATGCTTCTTATTTCTTTTTTTATCGGTTCTATGTATGATCGAGCTGGTTGACTCAGGTTCGGAAAGGATTTGGTAAGGTTTGAGACACTTAGTCTCTTTTTAGGAAGCTTAAGTTAAAAAAGTTAACGGGATGTTGACTTATGTGTTGGAGGGCTCGGATGTGAGTTCCGATGGTTCGGATAGCTTTTGGAGCTGATTTGGGACTTAGGAGCGTGATCGAAATGAGTTTTAGAGGTCCGAAGCAGATTCAGGCTTGAATTGGCGAAGTTGGCATTTTGGCAATTTTTGGTTGGTAGGTGAGATTTTGATATAGGGTTCGGAATGGAATTCCAAGAGTTATAGTAGCTTTTTTATATCATTTGGGAGGCATGTGCAAAATTTCAGGTCATTCGGATAGGGTTTGGTTGGGTTTTTGATCAAAAGCGAAATGCGGAAAATTTTAGAACCTTAGGCTTGAATTCGATGTATTTTGGTGGTTTTTGATGTTGTTTGAGATGTTTTGAAGATTGGTACAAGTTTGAATAAGGTTATGGGATATGTTTGTGCTTTTGGTTGAGGTCTTGGGGGCTTGGGGGTGATTTCGGATGGCTGACGGAAGAGTTTGAGATTTTGAGAAGTTGTATTGCTGCTTCCGATATTTTCACACCTGTGGAGTGGGGACCGTAGGTGCAATGCCGCTGGTGCGTAAAGGAGACCGCAAAAGCAGTGTTACCCGCAGAAGCAAAGTCGTTGACCACATCTGCGAGACCGCAAGTGCGGTACCTGGGTCACAAATGCGGAATCTGAAGGAATAAGTGAAATTCGCAGAAGCTGGTGTTTTTCCGCAGAAATGGAAGTGCAGGTGCGCCTATGGGACCGTAGATGCTAAAATACCTGGGTCAGAATGTTGTATTTTCTCCTTCACAATTTTCAAAGGGTTTCACTACTTTTAAACATGACTTTTGGAGCTTTGGGCGATTTTAAAGAGAGAAATCAAGGAGACATCATTGAGGTAAGATTTTGGATTATGAAAACTTGTTTTTATGGTGTTAATTCATGGATTAGAGCTGTCATTAAGGGTAAAATTAGAGAAACTAGGGCTTAGAAACTTAGACCTTTGAATGAGGATTTGAAGGACCAATTGAGGTCGAATTTCAGAACTTTTGATATGTATGAACTCGTGGTGAGATAAGGAATCTAAAGATGTAAAATTTATCGAATTCTGAGACATGGGCCCGGGGGTCGGGTTTTGGTAATTTCGGGACTCACATTGTTTTTTGATTATTTTCGAGTGGGCTTGGTCCCTTTAGCAAATTTTGATGATTACGTTCTGATTTTGGTAGATTCGGAGCATCTAGAGGCCAATTCGAGGGGCAAAGGCATTGTGAGCTAGAGTTTGGGCTAGATTGAGGTGAGTAATGATTTTAAATGTTGTCTTGAGGGTATGAAACCCCAGATTACACAAAGTTTGGGTATGTTGAGGTGACACACATGCTACATGAGGAGCGTGGGGTCGTGCACCGTTAGGGATTGTGACTTAGTCCATCCTGAATGACTATTTTACTACGTACTTAATAGCAAACTGTTTGATATTGTCATATTTTGGGCTAAATGCCATATTTGGGCTTCGTGCCAACTATTTGGAACCTTCGGGGATTTTACTGATATTTTCCTCACTATTTGATTCATACTTATGCTCAGTCATGCCATATTTTACTATTTTCAAAACTCAGCTATGTTATTCTGTTTAAACACCTTAAATGATTTTTTTAAAGATATTTTGAGCTGAGCTTCATATTTTATTGATGCCCGAAGGGCTTATGAAATTCTGACTGAGTAAGGCCGAGGGCCTGTATTGTGAGGATACTCTTGGGTCGGGCTACACGCTGCAGCGGTGATATACTGATTATGATGATGAGGCCGAGGGCCTAAGATTGTATGCCACAAGGTGGCTTGTGATTGATATGAGACCAAGAGCCTGTTTATGATGCCGTGAGATGGCTTGATATTGCGCTTGAATAGTAAGGGGCCCCTCCAAGAGTCTGCACACCCCCAGTGAGCGCGGGTACCTATTGTGATATGAGATAGAGCCCGAGGGGCTGGTATTATTCTGTGATATTCCCCGAATGGCTGATTCTGTTGTTGTTATTGAGCCTGAGGGGCAGTTCTTGTGTTCTTACCTTTCTAGCTATTTTTTTTCCTTTAATTGCTTAACTGCTTAAAAGGTATTCTATGAGATTTCACTCCTTAATCGTGTTTACTGATTTTGCTCTGCCTCTATAGCTTATTGTTGTGTTTAACATGATTTTATATCGCTCAGTCTTCATTTATTATTATTACTCATTGTGTTGGAGTACTCACTTTACTCCCTACACCCTTGTGTGTAGATTCGGGCGCTACAGGTCCTGCTACTGAGGGTTGAAAGTTCCAGTAGATCTTTGGAGATTTACTAGGTAGCTACTTGGTGATTCGCAGCCTAGTGCATTCTCCCTATGTTTTGTTTCCTTTTTGATTCAGTAATGTAGTAGTGGAGTAGACTCTCAAACTTGTAGTATTGTTCTAGATGCTCATGACTGGTGACATCCCGATGTCGGGCTGTGTTGGTTTTTAATTCCACAACTTACGCTATTATTTTGGGATTTTATCTCTGTTAAATACTTGGTATTTATTATTCTAACTGCTTAATGTGAATTGGAAGTGTGTCGGTTGGCCTTATCTTCATGAGAGGCGCCATCACGACCGTGTCTGGGTTTAGGGTCATGACAAGTTGGTATCAGAGCCTAGGTTACATAGGTCTCACGAGTCATGAGCAGGTTTGGTAGAGTCTCGCGGATCGGTACGGAGACATTTGTATTTATCCTCGAGAGGCTGCAGAAACTTTAGGAAAAACTTCATATTCTTGAAATTCTTGTCATGCGAATTTGTTAATTCGAGTAATAAACTTTTGTTATTCCATTCTCTCACAGATGGTGAGGACACGCGCTATCGGTAAGGATGGATGACCACCACTACCACCAGCTGTGGCCACTAGACGCCGAGGACACGGTTGTGGTTGCGGTAGGGGCAGAGGTGTGGCCCGCACAACAGTTAGGGCAGCACTTGCAGATCCACCAGCCGCCCCAGTTCAGGATCAGGTCCCAGTTGTAGATGCTCCAGCAGCACCAGCTTAGGCACCAGCTGTGCCCATTGTGATTTCATGTCTTCGAGAGGCCTCAGCTCAGATCCTATCAATTTGCACAGGCCTAGCTTCGACAGTTTTAGCCACTACAGTTGCAGCTACTTCTCAGGTCGGGGAGGTAATCAGACTCCCACCGCTCTCACACCTGAGCAGGTCGTGCAGGCACTTCAGACGCCGGGGATACATCCAGCCCAACCGGTTGCAGCTGCTCAAGACTATGTAGTTCCTGCCATGCCAGAGGACGAGCAGCCTAGGTTGGAGAGGTTTGATAGACTTTAGCCTCTGACCTTCAGTGGTGCAGAGGATGAGGATGCCCAGGGTTTCTTAGATAAGTGTCATAGGATGCTTTGTACAATAGGTATTCTGGAGACTAGCGGGGTCGCTTTCACTACTTATTAGTTTTCTGGAATTGCCATTACTTGGTGGGAGGCATTTGAGAGGTGTAGGCCTGTTGGTGCAGCACCCCTTACCTGGCAACAATTCTTCGTTCTCTTTCTACAGAAGTATATAACGCAGTCTCATAGGGATCAGCTGTGTAGGGAGTTTGAGTGGTTACATCAAGGAGAGAAGACTGTGACGCAGTATGAGATGAGGTTTTCTGAGTTAGCTCGTCATGCGATTTGGTTGGTCCCGATAGATAGAGAGAGGATTAGGATCTTTGTTGATGGCCTCACTTATCAGCTTCATATTCTTACGACCAGGGAGAGAGTGACTGGTGCGATGTTTAAAGAGGTTGTAGACATTGTTCGTGAGATTAAGTCTATTCATTGCCAGGATCGAGAAGAAAGGGAGGCTAAGAGGCCTCGAGGATCTGGTAGTTATAGTGGTGCTCTATCAAGATATCAATTTTAGCACGGCAAAGGCCGTCCATTCAAGTAGGCTCATCCAGCTCGCCCAAGTTATCGTGGGGCATCATCGCGTCATGGTTATCACAGTTCTCATCAGGGCCAGTCATCACTTAGTGCCCTTCCAGCTCAGAGTTCGTCCCGTGCTCCATCAGTTCAGGGCTCTTCTATGCCAGCTACATCTGCTAGTAACTCCGGTGCGAGGGGTTCCCTTCAGTCCCCTTCTCCAGCACCTGGGAGTTGTTATGAGTCTGGATAGATGGGTCATATATGGAGGCAGTGCCCTCGTCGTCTTGCGAGTTCATTTCAGCAAAGGGGTCAGTCATCGGCTTCAGTGCCAGTTGCTTCATCACCACTGGTGGATTTCGATGTTATTTTGGGCATGGATTGGTTATCTCTGTGTCGTGCTATTCTGGACTATCATGTCAAGACAGTTACATTGGCTATACCGGGTGTGCCACGGATTGAGTGGCAAGGTTTGTCTGATTATGTTTCAGTAGAGTGATCTCATTCTTGAAGGCCCAGTGTATGGTTGGGAAGGGATATCTTTCATATCTAGCCTTTGTGAGGGATGTCGGAGCTGAGACTCCCGCTATTGATTATGTTCCAGTTGTGAGAGATTTTCTAGATGTGTTTCCTGCAGACCTGCCAGGCATGCCACCTGATAGGGACATTGATTTTAGTATTGATCTGGTGCCGGGCACTCAACACATTTCTATTCCGCCATATCATATGTCACTAGTGGAGTTGAAGGATTTAAAGGAGCAGCTTCAGGAACTCCTTGATAAAGGGTTCATTCGGCCTAGTGTGTCACCTTGCGGTGCGCCGGTTCTATTTATGAAGAAGAAGGATGGCACTATGAGAATGTGTATTGATTATAGGCAATTGAACAAAGTAACAGTTAAGAACAACTATCCTTTGCCTCGCATTGATGATCTATTCGACCAGCTTCAGGGAGCGAGAGTGTTCTCCAAGATTGATCTCCATTCAGATTATCACCAGTTGAAGATCAGGGACTCGGATATTCTTAAGACAACTTTCAGGAACCGATATGGTCATTATGAGTTCTTGGTGATGTTTTTTGGGCTGACCAATGCCCCAGCAGCATTCATGCATTTGATGAACATCGTGTTCCGGCCTTATTTTGACTCGTTTGTCATAGTCTTCATTGATGATATTCTGCTGTATTCACGTAGTTAGGAGGAGCACGCAGAGCATTTGAGAGCTGTGTTGTAGAGATTGAGGGAGGAGAAGCTTTATGCAAAGTTTTCCAAATGTGAGTTTTGGCTCAGTTCAGTGACATTCTTGGGGCATGTGGTGTCTGTTGATACCCAATTTTACCCTATATATATTCGTACTCAAAATACATTCAAAATAGCATGTGTATACATATGTAAAGCATGACCAAGAGTATTGGTATTTTTCCCTAATTTTTTTAAGATTTTTATCAATTTGTTGTGTATTTTAGCAGTACAAAATCCAGTAATTATTCGCAAAATTATCATTTTTGTGAATAATTTATTTCCATTATCATATTTACACCAAAATATAATTAAGGTAATTTTTGCAAATTTTTACAAATTTGTTTGGTATTTTTAAAAGCTAAATTGTATATAATTGCAATTATAACCTATTTTTACGATTAATAGCATCTTACAATTATGAGATCATTTCCAGTATTTTAGATTAATATTTACATATTATTAATTAGTTCAATGCTTTTAATTTATTTTTAAAATCATTTTAACCATTTTTTATAAAATGAAAAGGGGGAGAATTGGCTATTTAACACATAGCCATTTCTAATTGCAATTTTAGCCTCAATTGACCCCGATTTCACCCCAATATTAAACGACCCAATTTCAATTTTAACCCAACCCCATGACCCATTTTCAGACCCGTCCGGTTTCCCCTTTAATCCTGGTCGTTGATCATTTTAATCAACGGCCATGATTCGTTCTTTCCTTTTTAATTCCCCTACCCCCTTTACCCTAATTCATTCTATCATGTGTGCCGCCTTTGAACTCTCTTCACCTCCTAAATCATCTCTAGCCCTCCCCGAAACCCTAGTTGATTTCTACCTACTTCCGTCATATTTCCACTAGAACCTATGGAATTCTTGGCCAGAGGTGGCATGTACTCACTCTCCTTCATCATTAAACCTAATCTAACCAGGGTTCGAAGGCCGACTTCCATGGTTTCCTTTAGATCTGTCTCAGATCTGCAAGATCCATGGCCTCTCCGGCCATTTTTCGGCAAGTTCGAAGTAGCAAGAGCCTTTTCGACTCAGGATCCGACTTTCCTCAAGACCTTCTCATTCTAGGGTCTTCTCTACCATTTTAAGCCTTCTAAGGTTCTATACTCTCTCATTTATTTTAGATCTGTGACATGCTTGGGCTTTACTTGACGTTTTAAGGCTTTTTCCCAAATTTCTCTTTTAAAATTGTTCAAATTCGATTTTTAGGGTTTCCGGAAAAAGTTTTCTTTAAATATTTTCTGACTCTTTTGTCTCTCTTTATATGTGTTTTATACTTGTATGTTTATTTCTTACTGTGCTCGAGTCTATTCACTTATTTCTCTTCTGATTATGCAAGACCTTTTGCTGCTATTTGTTCACCTGTTAACTCGATTTGTTGCTCGTCATTCTTTGCTATATGCATTTAATTCTGTGATCTTTGGTTTTGTTTCCCCTTACTTAGTTGGTTGATGTTCCTGCTAAACATGTTTTTACCTACTTTGTTTAAGACTTCAGAAACTTGTTTGAATCCCAATTTTTCTCAAGCATGACTTTGAATCGTATGTTTGCCTCTCAATGACCCTGATTTCTCACATCTTTATCTGACTCAACTTGAAACCCTAAGATTTGGGGGTTTTCCTTGGGTAAATGGTATCGGGGTCTTGTCACACCTCCTTTTTTCTTACTAAACCCCCAAAGGGAGTATAATAAAGGTAATTATTTCCAACTTGAAGTGACAATCGAAATGGGATTATTTATATCAAGATCAGAGTCACCACTTGGGAGATTTATGGTGTCCCAAGTCACCGGTGTAAATCTTAAATCGAGGAAAAGAATGACTCTGTTATAGTGTGCGAACCACAAATTTGGGTAAGGAATTCTGTACCCATTTGTTTGGCGCGTCAAAAATCACGTCACGCAAACGTGTCCACAATTAATAGCTCTTAATTATTATTAAGAAAGTTTGGGCCAAAGTTGTGCGAATGCATACTCCGATTTTATTTTTAGAAGTGTAATTGTGTTACGCGGACGTATACGCAATCACACTAATATTTTAAACGGCCCTAAAGGATATGCTACGAAATTAGTCAATTTTATATCTAAACTGAAGCAAGGCCATAATTGGTACACCTTAATTCTAATCTTAAGGGGAAGGGACTACGTGAAAGACTTTCCTACTGATGCACACTTCATACTTAATAATGAGGAACAAATGAGAAATTATGTTGAATGTATCAAAAGGGCTTTTAATGAATTACAATTCGTTGTCCAACCACCACGTTATCAGTAAACTAAGGACCAGTTGGGCCAAAAATCATGAAGCCCAAACTTATCACGCACCCAGCAAAGACGCTTGACACGCTGGGTCCTTGTTCTAGCCCATTAACAATTGAAAAAGAACCGGCCTTATCATTAAACTAAAATAATTAACAAGTTATGAACCCAATTTCATCAATTGCTCGTAAATTCAAGAAAAGAAAGAAAGCCTTTGGAGTTTTCAGATAAAACTGTATTCACATGCTGAATTTCAAACTTATGCCAACACTGATGAGGTCATTCTAAACAAATCGAAATACCAGGTAGTTTCCCTTTCAAACTCTAACAAGTTAGACTTCAAATACCAATTCAAAGAAACTCACATACCCTTCAAAGGGGAGTAACCACTGTATTATAGCATTCAAATGGCAATAGCAGACCTTAACACCACATACATACTAATTAACATTATTAAACATAAGATCTAATTGAAAATTCAACCTCTGATTTCATCAAATTCCTGTAACAGTCCAAGATCAGCTATTATAAGAAAAGTCCCGTTACAAACCAAACATCTATCTCTAGAACATAATAAGGTAACAGAATTCCTTATAAAAGACAAATTTAATCCAGGGCTGTAAATCCTAACACCTTACTATAGAGCTGCCACAGTTATGTAAAGTTCAATTAATGCAAATAAAGTAAATTTCGAGCTATGAAACAACCAAACTACACAGTTTTAATGAGATGATTTTAACTCACTTAAAAGGTTGAAATCCCAGACTTACTAACACTTTAGAGCATGTTTAATAAACAAAAATTACATAGAAAATGGCATTTCAACACAAGAGGTAAAAGAAGACAAAAATAAATGTCCAGAGCATTTACTCTTCCAATTTAGCGTCAAATTACATATGTTTCAATGAGATGTGTACCTGGAAAGTAGAAGAAAACAAAATGAAGCAGGTCAGCAGTAGACAACAACAACAACAGCAAACTTAACCTAGAACGTGATTGAAAATGTCACTTGAAACCAGTCTTGGAATTTAAGGATGTCACACAAAGCTCAAAACCAAACTTTCACCAAGAATAACCCCAAACTTGCATGTCATACACACTTCAGCTCATTTAATTGCTCAAAAACTTGTTATAGAATCAATACTACAGAAAATTTTAAAGATTTTTTAATGAACAGTAGTATTTTAGTATCCTTATTCTCAGAACTTGGATGAAACAGTATTTTCGACAGACTTTTTGCTTTTGTATTTTTGTCAGCTCTTAAAATCTTTATTTTCAGAGTATTCTTGTAAAACTCTCACTCTTCCACTCTAAGCCCTCTTAAGCTCTATTTTTTTAGAATGTCTAAGCCCTTTTTTTAGATGTTCAAAAATTGTGAATAAATCCCCTTTCTCAATATGTATCCATCTATCTATATATGCCCAGACCCTCTCATTTTTTTCCATAAACAAGTATTAGTACTATTCCCACTACCAGTTATCTTTTCTAGTTTTTTAATCAACTTCCACTAAATTTCCCACTCACTTAGTGCCTTTTAATTAAGTCCATTAGTGCACCCTTTACTAGTTAGCAGCCCTTATTCAATTACTGATTATGCTTAGGCTAGGTTACCTAAACTAACCCCTAGAATGATTCTAAATCTACCCCTTAAACAACCTGTTGATTACCCTTAAAATTCTATTTTTTAACACTCCTAAGTTCTTAATTCTCAAAATCACAACAACAATAGACAAACTAACTGACACTCCTGCTGGATTGAAAACTAATGAAATTCAAAACAATTTTTTGAATTACAGTAAACCATGAAGAATCAATCTAATGTAAAGCCTTAACATGGAAATTTCCAGAAACAGTAGAAAGCTGACTGTTATTAACGATTTAGCAGATAAATTAACTAATGAATCTAACAACCAGGGAAACAATTTGGACTCCCCAAACTAAAATGTGAACAAGACTCAATATAGGCTAAGAGTTTTAAGCAAAATTATAACACAATTAATGAAACGAATTCAACAAATAGTTCGAAATCGAACAACAAACTGAAGATAGTTTATAATAGAAGACTGGTTGAATTTCAACTGAAATAAACTAGAGAAAAGGAAAAAGAAAAATGGGGGAAAGAGGAATATTACAATAATAACAAAGAGAACAAAAATAAAGAAGAACTCACCAGTCAGGTTCTAATTTGGAATTATCATCCTTAGTCAGGTCTCGAAGTTCTTTTTTGACCCTTTTGATTTTGACCGAAATGGGTCTCGATCCTGTGTTCTCAAATGAAAACACATGACCGGGGTCCATTTTGGTCTTAACCATCGCTAAATCACTGGCTTTATGGTTTTGTCAAAAATCAAGTCCCATCTCTAATTTGAGATACAACGAGTTCCAGGGGTATTTGAGGGAAGCTAAGTAGGGATTTGGGAAGATGAGGCCCCAGTAGTCATGTGGTGTTGATTTGGGATAGTTTGGAGGCGGCTAGGGTTTTGCCTCCAATTCTTCGATCTAATATTCGAAGCACTTGAAGGTGATTCGAAGAAAAAGGGATGAAGATTCAGAATGGGAAGGTGAAGAGGAAGCGGTGGTGTAAAGATAGGGGTGTTTGGCCACCGTCCGC
>MU754615.1:164457-184089 GCA_026770625.1 Nicotiana glauca | reverse complement strand
ATCCAACGGCTTTAATTAAAGCCGTTGGATGATTGAAATCCAATGGATGTGATTAATTCCTTAATAAAACGGGGTGGGTCATTTGGTTTCAGGGTGGGGCTGGACCGGACCGGGTACAAGGCGGGTTTGGGTCGAGGCTTGTGGATGGGTTGTCCTATGGACCGTTTGATCAAGCTGATTCAACAGGCTGGATTGAAACGCCTGAAACAGCATTGTTTGAGTGATGCTGGAGACGGGCTGGATTAGGGAACGGGTATTAGGTTGGTTTTGCACGACTTTGGACCAGCTTTCCCGTTTGGGCCTGGTGAAATTAAACTTAGCCCAATTAATACCCCTATCTCTTTCACTTCAATTTTCTTTCCTAATTAAAATAAAATACAAACCTAGTTTTAACCTTAACCAAATTATCCTAAAAATATTAATTAATTCTAAGTAGTAATTATCACAAATAATTAAATATCAAATTAAAAGAAAATCATACAATTTTGACATTAAACACTAAAATGCGAAGTATGTTATTTTTTGTGATTTTTCATTTTTGTAAAACAATTAATTTACTACTTAACTCAAGAATTGTAAAATTAAATCATAAGAATGCATATGCAACCTATTTGTTTTGTATTTTTTCATTTATTTAAACAAGTAAATATGCAAGGACAAATGCAAGTAATGATAGAAAATTCCACGAAAATTCACAAAATTGCACACAATCAAACAAACAATTTTTGTTTTGATTTTGTGGGAGTAATTCATGTGAGGCAAAAATCACGTGCTCACAACTGCCCCTCTTTGCCCGTAAACACGAAGAGTTTTCGTGTAAAGACAAAGTGAGCGCGTACGAGCGATTTTTGCCCATTTGAATACTCCTTGTGAAGCATTTTTTGAAAGATTTGACCAAATCTTTGCTTCGAAGGTTTCCTACATATCCTTGGCTAAAAAGAAATCAGGTCAATGTAGTTCGAAAAGTTTTGGTAGCTGGGACTACCATGAAACTGTGTTTGTTGCTGCTGCTGCTACTTGCCGACCCTTTATTACACCATGCTAAAAGAAAAATAAAGAAGCTAGGCTAAGCTATGGACTATGAATTACAAAGACTTATTCTCAAACTTGTTCCGCGACTGTTGTTGCTTTGTCGCCTTGTATTTCCCAACAACAATTCTTTTGTTACTGCCTTGCACCGACTTCTTGAGACGTTCTCCCCTTTCTTCAGGTGGGTACTTGTTTGATAATCCTTTAAACGTCTTTCTCTGATCATTGTTGTCTTTCTCTGCTCTCCAGGCGGGCTCCTGACTTCTTGATCTTGAAAGGTACAACTCTGTTCTGCAGGCAGGCTCCTGTCTTCAAAACTTTAAAAGGTACACCTCTGTTCTCCAGGCGGGCTCCTGACTTCAAAACTTAAAAAGGTACGCCTCTGTTCTCCAGGCGGGCTCCTGACTTCAAAACTTAAAACGTACGCCTCTGTTCTCCAAGCGGGTTCCTGGCTTTAAAACTTAAAAGGTACGCCTCTGTTCTCCAGGCGGGCTCCTAACTTCAAAACTAAAAAGGTACGCCTCCATTCTCCAGGCGGACTCCTGACATCAAAACTTAAAAAGTGTATTCCTCTATTCTCGAGGCAGGCTCCTGACTGCTGAAATTTAAAATGTATGCATTTGTTCTCTAGGTGGGATCCAGACTTAAAAACTAAAAGGTATGCCTCCGTTCTCCAGGCGGGCTCCTGACTTCAAAACTTAAAAAGGTACGCCTCCGTTCTCCAGGCGGGCTCCTGACTTCAAAACTTAAAAAGGTACGCCTCCGTTCTCCAGGCGGGCTCTTGACTTCAAAACTTAAAAAGGTACACCTCCGTTCTCCAGGCGGGCTCCCGACTTCAAAACTTAAAAAGGTACGCCTCCGTTCTCCAGGCGGGCTCCTTACATTAAAACTTAAAAAGGTATGCCTCCGTTCTCCAGGCGGGCTCCTGACTTCAAAACTTTAAAAGGTACGCCTCTATTCTCCAGACGGGCTCTTGACTTCAAAACTTAAAAAGGTATACCTCCGTTCTCCGGGTGGGCTCCTGACTTCAAAACTTAAAAAGGTACGCTTCCGTTCTCTAAGCGGGCTCCTGACTTTAAAACTTAAAAAGGTACGCCTCCGTTCTCCAGGCGGGCTCCTGACTTCAAACTTTAAAAGGTACGCCTCTGTTCTCCAGGCGGGCTCCTGACTTCAAAACTTAAAAAGGTACACCTCTGTTCTCCAGGCGGGCTCCTGACTTCAAAACTTAAAAAGGTACGCCTCAGTTCTCCAGGCAGGCTCCTGACTTCAAAACTTAAAAAGGTACACCTCTGTTCTCCAGGCGGGCTCCTGACTTCAAAACTTTAAAATGTACACCTCTGTTCTCCAGGCGGGCTCCTGACTTCAAAACTTAAAAAAGTACGCCTCTGTTCTCCAAGCGGGCTCCTGACTTCAAAACTTTAAAATGTACACCTCTGTTCTCCAGGCGGGCTCCTGACTTCAAAACTTTAAAATGTACACCTCTGTTCTCCAGGCGGGCTCCTGACTTCAAAACTTAAAAGTATGCCTGTGTTCTCCAGGCTGGCTCCTGACTTCAAAACTTAAAAAAGGTACGCCTCTGTTCTCCAGGCGGGCTCCTGACTTCAACATTTAAAAGGTATGCCTCTATTCTCTAGGCGGGCTCCTGACTTCAAAACTTAAAAAGTACGCCCCTGTTCTCCAGTCGGGCTCCTGACTTCAATACTTAAAATGTGCGCCTCTGTTCTACAGGCGGGCTCCTGACTTCAAAACTTTAAAATGTCTTCTTTTGTTACTTGACATTGTTTTCCCTTATATATTGAACCATTTTCCCTTGAAACTTAAATTGTCTTTCTTCGAAACTGCTTTCCCTTTAAAACTTAAGTTGTCATGCTCTCCCTTGAAATTTGAGTTGTCTTGCTCTCCCTTGAAACTTAAAGTGTCTTTCTTCGAAACTGCTTTCCCTTTAAAACTTGAGTTGTCTTGCTCTCCCTTGAAATTTGAGTTGTCTTGCTCTCCCTTGAAACTTGAGTTGTCTTGCTCTTCCTTGAAACTTGAGTTGTCTTCCCTGTTCTGTTTGGTATTTGCCTTTCCTTACAGTGGTTCCTCCGAAACAACCGAGATTTTCTGCCCCTGTTTTAATCAAAGAAAAATCTCGTTAGTTTGAAATGTGGTGGTTGGTTGTGATACTCTTGTTGGAGAGGGTTTTTTCTTTGCCCCTTTCCGTACTCCGTTTTGTTTGATTGCCTTGGTTGAAAATTTCCGACCTTCTCTGGTCTTTAACTGCAGGATTCCTAACTGTTGTTTTTTTACTTCTAGTCTTCTTATCTGACCCCAATATCATCCATGACAACTGATTTCCATTCGAAGACCCTGCTAGTTCCTTGACTAGGCACTTCCTTTATAAACCTTAACCTAGAAAATACCTCTCTTCGTTTGCACCCGAATATCTTTTATTTGTTGCATTGCCCCTGGACTAATATCCACCAACCCTTTGTGTTTCATCTGATCCCCAAATCATATTGATTGTTACTAACTTCAGCGCGCATGTTGCTCTTTCCTGATTTAAACCACTGGCCTTGGCCTTGAGGTCTATAACCTTTGATTTCTGCTTGGAATATCTTTCTTGTCGTCGGTCCAACCTTTTCATCCATCTTATCACCGAATATACCTTTGATCTGTTCACCCAACACCCTCCATGTATTGCATTCTCCATGAATTGATATGTACCAAACCTTTGTATTTTGCAGGGACCCCAAAGCTGTTGATAATTACCAGCTCAGTGCACTTGTTCTTTCCTGACTTATGCCACTTTGATGTACTAGCCAGATCTCATCTTGTGCAATTGGAAATCTGATGGCAAATTTTGAAGTCATTTCTCACTTGTTCTGACCAAACAGACTCAGGAGGAGGAAATGAACAAGATAAAAGGAACAGAGTAAAGGACAAATGAAAGAGATGATTCCTAACAAGAAAAACTATAAAGTAGAAACCTATCGACGTGGATGCCAACTCTAATGGCCATGACATGCACATGTGGCCTATTCTGTCAAGCAATTCTGATGTTCAGCCATTATGGTACCCTTAAACCGTGAAACTGGGCTTTGATTCTATGTCGTTAATCATCTTTCACAATCTCCGAAGGGTTTTCACTATCAAGCCTCTCTTATTTTGGTCTTTATCTCAACTTACAGTCAACTCAAGGTGCCCGTGAGGGTTTTCACCAATAAGACTCTCTCATTTTTCATTTTTCTTGTTTGGACCGAAGTGTTGCCCCTGATGTGATTCACCTTTACTTGCTTGACTTGGCATCTCTTGAGGACTGATCGGAAGGTCTTTCTTTGGATCGGAAGTTCTTTCTTTGGATCGTAACGTGGGCTTTTGGATAGGGTTAGAAAGAAAGGGTATTAAAGGTTCAAAACAAATCAACTTGGGTTCAAAATTACAACCTTCGGAACCAGATTTCTTTACAACAACCACAACTTCTGCCCCAGTTTCTTTCTTGGGGACTCTTGGATTTTATTTTGGTGGGACTGAACCTCAGAGAGAGGCTGCCTACGTATCCTTTCGGAATCAAGTCGAACGTAGTTCATACCAAATTCCTTGTTGTTTTTTTTCTTTTCACTTATCATTATTTTTCTTTTGTGCTTTTTTCTTTTCTTCTTTTTTTTCCTCTTTTTTTTCTTTTACTTAGCTTTCACGCTTGTGTTTCTAATCTTTGCTACTGATTCTGAAAGAGGGGTATGAAAGAAAACAAGGCTCAAAGGGTTAACGAAGGATAAAGTGTTTAGATAGCAGAACAAAATGCCTTCGTCATTCCAATCTTCAAAACATGCCAAGCATAAACAACGCGATTAAACAAATATGTGTGACATCTTCTGATTGTGCTAGACTAGCCATATCCACACATTTGCTTTCTTTAACTCTTAAATACAAAGCTCCATTGGTCAACACTCTCACTCTCATTATCACGAACGACCCTTGCCAACTTGGGAAAACTTGTCTTTAACTTCAAACTGATGCAGCATGAAACATAAGGTTTCTTTATGTTCTATCAGCCCCAGTTTCACATGGTTCGGGCTTCAAATGATCTCAAAACGTCCAAATCTGTTCTTATTTCCCTCAAGTGCCCCTATTATCTCCCCAATTGCTTCATGATTGAACTAACCTTTAATATTACGTTAGAACTATGTGTGCATGTCAGGTCACTAGAACCAGCATGAAAAGAACTATAAAAAGGAGAGAACTAAACAAAAATTACTAGAAATGGCAGAAAATAGAAAATTGCATTAGACAAGTGGGGAAAGAGTTTGTACAACAAAACAAGAACAATAAACGGGAGTACAACCCTCAAAACAAACCTAGACAACACTAAACGAGTTACAACGACTAAACAAACCAGGCAAAATGAAAGGATAGAAGGGTTTGAGTCATAAAACAATATCCGGGTTACAACCCTGAAATAACCCGGACAACAAAAATGACAACAAAATAAGCCACCAAAAACTCCTCTCCGGTTGACCAAGAAATGGAGCGTCTTTCCAATCACCAAACTCAATATCTTAGCCACTAACTTATGCATCAATATTTCCAAGACCATTACCCACTTCGATATCATCAGCTTTAGTCAATACATCCCCAAGAGGATTCTTATGTTCTCTGTTACTGTCGTTGATCACAATTACCCTTTCGTGAATCATTTTTCCTATTTCCTTCTTCAAAGAACGACAATTCTCTATGCTATTCCCTTGGACACTAGAGTGGTACATGCATTGTACAGTAGGATCAAAGACTTTTGCATGTGGGTCTGGAGTATAACCGAGGAGCGGCACAATCAGGCCAGAATGCTTTAGCTTTTCAAACAAACTTGCATAAGATTCTCTGGAAGCATTCACTTTTTCCAGTAGTCTTTTTATTTTATACTCTGGCCTCAGTTGGAATCTTTTACGGGCAGGTGGTTGATACGCCTAATGAGACATTTGGGGCAGTGTTGCAGACCATCGCGGGCCTCGGGGATGTGGAGCATATGGTGGTGCAACGTGGATAGGATATCTGGGAAGTGATGTACGATGGTCGATAGAATTAAAAGGATATCCACGGGGTCGATATGGAGGCTAAGGGTGTTTAGCAGGGACGACCACTGGACTTTGTCATTGGCGGGGCTCTACAACATCCTTTCTTTCTATGGGAAGATTATCCCAAGCAACTTGTTCACTCCATCTGAGCCAGAACTTCCTAAAACTTTCTTTAGGTTTCTTTTCTATCTGAGATATGGAGGAGTGATCCGGGACAATGTCTGTATTATTCTGAAAGTGTTTCACAAAATCCTGAGCGATGTCATCCCATATATTCCACTTACTGACATCTTGATGATTATACCATTCCAAGGTTTCCCCAGTCAAGCTTTTACTGAAGTATGCCATTAGCAAATCGTCTTTCTTTCCAACATTCCTCATTTCCTTGCAATATTCCCTTAGATGGACTACCAGATCTTCACACTCCTCATTCAAGTCGAATTTTGGTACTTTAAACCTTGCGAGCAGGCGAATGTCAGGGAGTGTACACAACTCTTTGTAAGACATGCTGCCTTGGCCTCCCGTCCTTTGCACATTCTTTAAGGACTGTTCTGTGTTCTTCAGATTCCCAGTACTTGGAGGAAGAGTGATGGAGATACTGGGGTGATTTGGATATGCCAAAGTTTGGTAAAGACATCATCTGAGAAACCAGGTGGTGGTGGTGGTGCACTCCCAACCATCCAAGCCTGATACATGTTTGTTATGTGTTGTCTTAACATTCTCGCCTCATCCACCAAACTTGTGTCCTGTTCAACCAGCTCTTTTGGGCATCGGTATCAACCAACTCAGTTCTGTTGTTCTCTGCCATTGCCTTTTGCCTTTGTGTCGCAGAGAAGAGTTACCACAAACCAACCACCGTTCTGATACGAATATGACAAAATGAAACCATCACGTTAGCGTTAAGGCATTTAACATATTGGTAACCGCATATTTGGGGAATGAATGCACCTAAGCAGTTAACAATTTCTATTATGCATTTGCTTGCTTGCGTCATTCCGGCTTTTCTTTGGTCCATTCTCTTTTTATTTTTCTTTATTTGATTTTTTTATTAGTTGTGGTCGAATCTTATGGAGATTGCCTACGTATCATGTCCCCGCACGAATCAGACCGTGCGTAGTTCTGGCAGAAACAATTAGTTATTTTAACAAGCAAAACAGTACAATGACATATATGCATTACATTTGGCTAACACTTTTAAAAAACTCGTTTTTGTTTTTTACATGAAAAAAGCAACTATGACTATGCTTCACTCCACAATTTTTGTTTTTCGATCACTGGAGCATCTGCTCATGATGGGGATTGATCTGGATGACCCCCTAGTGTACGGTACATCCTCTCTCACTCCATTGCCAGATGACAGGAAAAAGTAGGTGCATGCTCGAAAAACCTCTCATAATCCATCCCTTGGCAATTCACATAACTTTGAGAAGTGTAAACAGCCAAATCGTGGATTTGTGTTCTGAAATTCTGGAGATTCTAGTCTTGGTTTTGTAACTGATGTTGGCGAGTGATGGCTATATCTTTTATGTGGCCCTCGCGATCTAAAGCCTCCTCCAACTGAGCTCGAAGTCTAGCTTGCTCGAGTCTCGCTTGTGCCCTCTCCCTATCAACATCTGCATGCTGATGCTCTCTATTGTAGCTTCTCATTTCTTCCAACTATGCATGGAGTTGAGTTTCTGAGTGTATCCAACGGTCTTTCTCCTTCTCGAATTGAGCCATTTCCTCTTCAAATCTCATTATTTGGTGCTCTTGACTAGTTTTAACCTCCTCATTTAACTGTATGATTTTTTCCTTAGCTTTATCTAACGCAT
This sequence comes from Nicotiana glauca, assembly GCA_026770625.1. Classification (NCBI taxonomy): domain Eukaryota; kingdom Viridiplantae; phylum Streptophyta; class Magnoliopsida; order Solanales; family Solanaceae; genus Nicotiana; species Nicotiana glauca. Next base: position 176,198 of record MU754615.1, on the reverse strand, counting down.
TTTCAGTCTTTGTCAAGATGGAGTCATAATCTTGCATCTTTTCCATCAGGTTAGTGATGATTCTCTGGTCTTTCTAACTTTTCACTGGCGCTTCGGAGGCTTTCATCATCTGTTGAAACCGAGTACGGAGAGTTTTATTCTTGCAAATCAGAATCTTCTTTTCACCTTCTGCTTCTTGTGCTTGTAGGTCTTTCTCAAAATTGAGGTTCCTCAGGCTTTCTTCTAAGGCATGAATAGTCGCTTTGCACCCCCTTTCTTTTTCACCCCAAGCCAGTCGTTCTTGAATTTTATCATCAAAGGCTTGAACATGTGGCCTTTTTATGGGCCTTTTGGGATCGGGTTCTGGCTCATCATCCACACGAGATATTTTCTCAAACCACCTAGCATAACCCCGATCCATATCACCTTTCACAGGATCTGGAACTTGGGCATCATCTTTCAAGTATCGACAACTATTCCAAATTTGCTGGATTAAAGCCTGAGGGAGTGCGGCTTCGGGGTGTAGCTCAATCACTTGCATACTCAAATGTTCGTCATCAGGAATCACTTGGTACCTCCCTAACTGTCTTAGAACTCTCTGTGGCGCATATGGCTGGACACTTCTTAAACCCAATAACAACAAGTAACCCCTTAAGGCTGACATGTGTATCACCTCTTTTACCAGGAGCCATCCCAAAGTCCACTCAATTTGAGTTGCAATCAAAGATCTTAGGTGGGATATCCAGGCTTCTACTCCTTCTGGAGATTTATAATCTTTTATTCTTTCTTCATAACTTTCAATGAAATTGTCCCCGCTCGGACCATATTGCATGAACTTGCGGTGATGTCGGAGATGTTCGGTCAACCACATTTGCAACAAAATATTGCATCCTTCGAAGAATTTTGACCCGGACTTACACAAAGTCAATGCCCGATAAATGTCTGAGAGAATGATCGGGACGAGAGTGTGGTGCTCTTTGGTAGTGAGGACTTGTACGACTCTGGCTATGCAAATATCAATCTTCTGTTCTTTGTTTGGGAAAATCATAATTCCCAGAAAAGCCACAATGAAAGCGAAACATCAGTGAATTTGCCAAGTATCCTTGTTTTGTTTGTTAGTAAGGCCCCTTTCATGAATTTCAAACCCATCCGGGTTTCCGAACCTTGAATATAGGAAGTTGAAAGAACAACACCCTTTGACAACATTGCTTTTTCTGATTTGATTACTGATATTCAGAAGATCAAAGAATCGGTGTATCGAAGGAGCCTTTGGGAATATTAGATTCTGGTTTCTCAAATTCCCGTCAAAACTGGAATATCCAGCTATTTATTCTAAGGTGGGACTAAGCTCAAAATCAAAGAAGCGAAAGACATTGTGAACAGGGTCCCAAAAAGTCACTAATTCTATAATCAAGTCATCGCGTGGTTTAACTTTCGTGATATCTATGAGAGCTCCCAGATACTTAGTGACCCATTCCTGACCGTCTCCTCCTAAATCATACCATCAAATCTGAAACCGTAATAGAAACTCATCTCCATCTATGACTGGTGGGTTCTGGCTGGTGCTCATTTTGTACCTGTGAGTGATTTTAATTTTTAGAAAAATCAAGACTCATTTTGACTCAAAAATCATCACTATTTCTCAAAAAAAAAATTATAAAAAAAATCCAATTTTGTCAATACGGCCTTTTATCACTTCGGAGAAGAAGATTTAAAGTCTGTGTTTTCCAAATGGTCAAAACTTCTAAAAAAAATATCAAAGGCGTCTATTGTTACAAAAACGGCCTTTTGACGTCCTTTTGGGGACGTTTGGCTATTTTACCCAAGAATGGCCTTACATTTACTTACGGCAAAACAACGACATTTATTTACCCCTAAATTTATTATTTTTTCAAAAATAGTTGAACCCGATATGGGTTGCTTACGTATCTCACTTCCGGTGAGAATCAAACTTACGTAGTTCTGCTAATTTTGACTATGAAATGACTATTTTTTGTACAAAAAAATTCGGCAGAGTTTCGGGGTATTTTCGAGCATTGGGTTTTTCTTCAGAACCGAGTTTTCTTCTTTCCTACATCATTCTTGGTCTTTTTCTCCCTCTTTTTCCCCTCTTCTTGTTTTTCTTTGATTTTTCCTCACTCTTCTTTTCTTATTTAGCCAGTCAGCATGCAAGCCAAAACAAATGAATCTTCACATAGCACATCGGATGCATCATGATGGTCTATTATTTTGGGGCACCTGTCCTAGACGGACCCAACCCCTGTGTTGAGTCCCCTAAGTCAAAATGCACGTGATGCAAATAAGCACTCCTACTAGGGATCCGGCATGAGGCTGTGTTCTTCTAGGTTTAAAAACCGCGGGTTTTGGTCTAGACTTGAGGTACCCGAGCGGACAACTAGGGCCGAGGAGGGGGCGATGTACCGGGAGCACTAAAGTCTGCCCGGCCTTGTTGCTTGCCCAGCCTCGCTCTATTTGGTATATTTTCTAGAAAAAACGGGCTACGCGAATGTATGCACCATTTTCAAAAAAAATTCCAAGGGTGGCGTAAGAAGACAATTATATATAATGCAACAATATTAAAGCGGTAAACAGATAGAATTTAGCACAAAGGTTCACAAAATACAATAATATCAATAATAAATAAGCCAAGTAAAAATCATAAAAAAAGCTCGAATTCTTGAGCCCTGAACAAATAGTTCTAGGTTCTTGTCCCCAGCGGAGTCGCTAGAGCTATCACACCTCCTTTTTTCTTACTACACCCCCGAAAGGGAGTATAATAAAGGGAGTTATTCTCAACTTGAAGTGACAATCGAAACGGGATTATTTATATTAAGATCAAAGTCGCCAGTTGGGAGATTTATGGTGTCCCAAGTCACCAGTGTAAATCCCGAATCGAGGAAAAGAATGACTCTGTTATAGTGTGCGAAGCAGAAATTCGGGTAAGGAATTATGTTAACCCAGGAAAAGGTATGAGGCACTCCCGAGTTCCGTGATTCGAGCACGGTCGCTTTGATCCTACTTGGCTTATTAAATTATTTAAATATTGATTTTAGAACCTATGTGCATTTACTTCTTTCACCACTTATAATTAAGAAAATTATCTTGAAACGGGTCACACGTACGTGTACCCATTTGTTTGGCGCGTCAAAAATCATGTCATGCAAACGTGTCCACAATTAATAGCGCTTAATTATTATTAAGAAAGTTTGGGCCAAAGTTGCGCGAACGCATACTCCGGTTTTATTTTTAAAAGTATAATTGTGTTACGCGGATATATACGCAATCACACTAATATTTTAAATGGCCCTAAAGGATATGCTACGAAATTTAGTCAATTTTATATCTAAACTGATGCAAGGCCATAACTGGTACGCCTTAATTCTAATCTTAAAGGGAAGGGACTACGTGAAAGACTTTCCTACTGATGCACACTTCATACCTAATAGTGAGGAACAAATGAGGCATTATGTTGAATGTATCAAAAGGGCTTTAATGAATTATAATTCTTTGTCCAACCATCACGTTATCAGTAAACTAAGGACCAGTTAGGCCAAAAATCATGAAGCCCAAACTTAAGGCGCACCCAGGAAAGACGCTTGACACGCTGGGTCCTTGTTCTAGCCCATTAACAATTGCAAAAGAACCGGCCTTATCATTAAACTAAAAAAATTAACAAGTTATGAACCCAATTTCATCAATTGCTCATAAATTCAAGAAAAGAAAGAAAGCCTTGGGAGTTTTCAGATAAAACTGTATTCACATGCTGAATTTCGAACTTATGCCAACACCGATGAGGTCATTCTAAACAAATCAAAATACCAGCTAATTTCCCTTTCAAACTCGAACAAATTAGACTTCAAATACCAATTCAAAGAAACTCACACACTCTTCAAAAGGGAGTCAACACTATATTATAGCATTCAAATGGCAATAACTGACCCTAACACCACATCCATACTAATTAACATTTTTAAACATAAGATCTAATTGAAAATTCAACCTCTGATTTCATCAAATTCCTGTAACAGTCCAAGATCATCTATAATAAGAAGAGTCCCATTACAAACCAAACATCTATCTCTAAAACATAATAAGGGAACGGAATTCCTTATAAAATACAAATCTAATACAGGGCTGTAAATCCTAGCACCTTTCTATAGAGTAGCCACAGCTATGTAAAGTTCTATTAATGCAAACAAAGTAAATTTCGAGCTGTGAAACAACCAAACTACACAATTTTAGTGACATGATTTTAACTCACTTAAAAGATTGAAATCCCAGACTTACTAACACTTCATAGCATGTTTAATAAACAAAAATTACATTGAAAATGGCATTTCAATACAAAAGGTAAAAGAAGACTAAAATAAATGTCCAGAGCATTTACTCTTCCAATTTAGCTTCAAATTACATAGGTTTCAATGAGAGGTGTACCTAGAAAGTAGAAGAAAACAAAATGAAGCAGGTCAGCAGTAGACAACAACAACAACAACAAACTTAACCTGGAAAGTGATTGAAAATGTCACTTGAAACCAGTCTTGGAATTTAAGGATATCACACAAAGCTCAAAACCAAACTTTCACCAAGAATGACCCCAAACTTGCATGTCATACACACTTCAGCTCATCTAACTGCTCAAAAACTTGTTATAGAATTAATACTACAGAAAATTTCAAAGATTCTTTAATGAACAGTAGTATTTTGTATCCTTATGCTCAGAACTTTGATGAAACAGTATTTTTGACAGACTTTTTGCTTTTGTATTTTTTTTTCAGCTCTTAAAACCTTTATTTTCAGAGTATTCTTGTAAAACTCTCACTCTTCCACTCTAAGCCCTCTTAAGCTCTCTTTTCTTGGAATGTCTAATCCCCTTTTCTAGGTGTTCAAAAACTGTGAATATTTGAGTCCCCCTTTCTCAATGTGTATCCATCTGTCTATATACGCCCAGACCCTCTCATTTTTTTCCATAAACAAGTATTAGTTCCATTCCCACTACCAGTTATCTTTTCTAGTTTTTAATCAACTTCCACTAAATTTTCCACTCACTTAGTGCCTTTTAATTAAGTCCATTAGTGCACCATTTACTAGTTAGCAGCCCTTATTCAATTACTGATTATGCTTAGGCTAGGTTACCTAGATTAACCCCTAGATTGATTCTAAATCTACCCCTTAAACAACCTGTTTATTACCCTTAAAATTCTATTTCTTAACACTCCTAAGTTCTTAATTGTCACAATCACAACAACAATAGACAAACTAACTGACACTCCAGCTGGATTGAAAACTAATGAAATTCAAAACAATTTTTTGAATTACAGTAAACCATGAAAAATCAATCTGATGTAAAGCCTTAACATGGAAATTTCCAGAAACACTAGAAAGCTGACTGTTATTAACGATTTAGCAGATAAATTAACTAATGAATCTAATAATCAGGGAAACAATTTGGACTCCCCAAACTAAAACGTGAACAAGACTCAATATAGCCCAAGAGTTTTAAGCAAAATGATAACACAATTAATGAAACAATTTCAACAAACAGTTCGAAATCGAACAACAAACTGAAGAAAGTTTCTAACAGAAAACTGGTTGAATTTTAACTGAAATCAACTATAGAAAAGGAACAAGAAAAATGGGGGAAAGAGGAATATTACAATAATAACAAAGAGAACGAAAATAAAGAAGAACTCACCGGTCAGGTTCTAATTTGGAATTATCATCCTTAGTCAGGTCTCAAAGTGCTTTTTCCACCCTTTTAATTTTGACCGAAATGGGTCTCGATCCTATGTTCTCAGGCGAAAACACATGACCGAGATCCAATTTGGTCTTAACCATCGCTAAATCACTGGCTTTATGGTTTTGTCAAAAATTAAGTCTTATCTCTGATTTGAGATTCGACAAGTTCCAGGGGTATTTGAGGGAAGCTAAGTACGGATTTGGGAAGATGAGGCCTCAGTAGTCATGTGGTGTTGATTTGGGATGGTTTAGAGGCGGCTAGGGTTTTGCCTCCGATTCTTCGATCTAATATTCGAAGCACTTGAAGGTGATTCGAAGAAAAAGGGATGAATATTTGGAATGGGAAGGTGAAGAGGAAGCGGTGGTGTAAAGATGGGGGTGTTTGGCCACCGTCCGTCGCCGTGGGCGATTTCCAGCAGGCGAAGGACGGTGGTGGAGAGTTTGGTCTCTGAAGACGAGGGGGGTTCTGATTCGGGGGTAGGGGTTAATGGGATTTAGTATATTAAAATTAGGAAATTAATTAGAGCCGTTGGATGATTGAAATCCAATGGCTGTGATTAATTCCTTAATAAAACGGGGTCTTTTGGTTTCAGGGTGGGGCTGGACCGAATCGGGTACAAGGCGGGTTCGGGTCGGGGCTTGTGGATGGGTTGTCCTCTGGACCGTTTGATCAAGCTGATTCAACGGTCTAGATTGAAATGCCTGAAATGGCGTCGTTTGAGTGATGCTGGAGACGGGCTGGATTAGGGAGCGGGTATTGGTTTGTTTTTGCATGAGTTTGGACCAGCTTTCCCATTTGGGCCTGGTGAAATTAAACTTTGCCCAATTAATACCCCTATCTCTTTCACTTCAATTTTCTTTCCTAATTAAAATAAAATACAAACCTAGTTTTAACCTTGACCAAATTATCCTAAAAATATTAATTAACTCTAAGTAGTAATTATCACAAATAATTAAATATCAAATTAAAAGAAAATCATACAATTTTGACATTAAACACTAAAATGCAAAGTACGTTATTTTTTGTGATTTTTTATTTTTGTAAAACAATTAATTTTCTACTTAACTCAAGAATTGTAAAATTAAATCCTAAGAATGCATATGCAACCTATTTTTTTTTTTTTGTATTTTTTTATTTATTTAAACAAGCAAACATGCAAGGACAAATGCAAATAATGACAGAAAATTCTACGAAAATTCACAAAATTGCACACAATAAAATAAATAATTTTTGTTTTAATTTTGTGGGAGTAATTTATGTGAGGCAAAAATCACGTGCTCACATGTCTCACTTTGGAACCCTAAGTTTTCAGACTCGTTGTGAGTCCTTAATCAAACTTGAATCATGTTTCCTTATGACTCTGAACTTTTATTGTAGACTCTTTCTTTGTTGAACTGTATGCTTTTTATATGAGAAAACTACCCTTTCAAAAGATTTCACCAGCCAAGGATTGATTTTGAAATCCCTTTAATCAGGCTAGTAATTCGACACTAATTTCTTTCGAGTGAACCCATCTACCTTACTGGTTGTTTCTTGGTCTTTTGTGTGTAAAAATCCCATGATTGTGATGTTTTTCTTAAATACATGGTCTTGTGTATCTCTTCTGCGATTCTTTACCAACGTTTGAATTATTTCTATACTTATATGACTCTTTCCTTAATCACTTGAGATTCCTTTTGATTACAAATGGATCCGGGATCCTTTTGATTGATTTTCGAAGTGATACCCTATTTTCACTTTATAAATATGCCATTATTCCATCTTTCCTTAATTACCAACTATGTATTTGACCTTATTTATGCACTATGTGGTTTCCTTACCCAGCCTTATTAAATTGATTTTTTTCTTCTATCTTGACTAGTCGTTTGAACTAGACCCCTTAATTAAAGGAGTCTAGTTGTCTTAATTGATACTAATTGATTGGTTTTCATGTTTATGCACTCTTTGCCTATGTATTGCTCATTTTCAAAACTATATAAGGACCTAGTCCTCCCTCTTTACACATCATTAATACACGAAAATATACTCACACAAACAGAAACTCTTTCTTGCAATGTTATTTTAAATTCCGCTTCACTTAAGATCTTTTGGAACTGCTGTTTACGATTTGTCTCTGTCAAGACTAATTTTCTTACTTATTTTCTTTGAAACTGGTATGTCCTTTATTTAAATCTTCTACCTCAACCCCCTATGTGTTTGCTTTACAGTTTCAGACTTCTGGTTTACTGTACATGTTCTGCCACTTGTGCTAAATATTTTCACTTCTTTGCTTTTGTTCCTGTATGAACCCCTACCCCTATTCCCTTCTATTTGCTGAGTTAAGGTCTTGGCCTGACAGCATCCTTATTGCTGCTCAGGCCATGGCTTGATCCACAATGGATCCTAATGTTTGGCTTGCAGGCTGGTCATGGGTGTGCCAGCATCCCAATTACTGGGCATGACCACCAGCCTGCCATGTCCCTCTTTGATTCCCTTCCCCCTGTGCACTTACACTTATTCTTAGACTCTTAAGTTCTACCCCTCTCTTATGAACCTTTCTTTGGGACCTTGAGTTCCCTCTGAATTTGGACATCTGAGGGCTGGCATTTCCACCCTTCACTGTGTTCGTGATTATACAATGTGTTTGGGGTGTAAGCACTGCCCTGAGTCCCTTTGAGGCTCTTGGGAACTCTGACACACCCCAAATATGGGAAAGTTTTTTGGAAATCTGATCTTGGAAGTTGGTTTATCTCATGTTATTGGACTTTGAGTCAGAATTAGGCTGATTAGATGTAGCTGGAATATTTTGATGTAATTTTCACTTTCTTTCTCTTTTCTGATTCATCCAAGTTGTAATAAGTGGTAATAACTATGAGTTATATAGTAAAAGTGGGGTAGGGTCTCTCATTTTATGCATATAAGTGTCCATACTTCTATAAGTGTCCATACTTCTGCATGTAAAAATCATGACTATAGGATTCTGCACTTCCGACACTTTTCATATAGAGATCCTGCATTAGGTTCTGCATTTTTATAAAAATCCTATTTTAGGTTCTGCATATTTCATATAGAGATCCTACTTTAAGTTCTACACTTTTGCATCCTAGAAATTCTGCCTATAAGTTCCTCACATATACCATACTAATGACTTTTGCATTTCTGCATCCAATATAGAAAACATGCCCATAGGATTCTGCATTTTGCTTATCACATAGAAAGCATGTCTGTAGGGCTTTCCGAATTCTGTATACGTGTCCATCACTAGGCAAACGATATATATAGGTTTAAATAATAAAATCCACATTGTTAGATATCATGCCTATAAGTTTCGCCTAGGCAAGCTAGTAGGTAATTGATTAATTGTGTCAGTTTTTGATAACTACATCTAGTCAGGGCTAATTCGGACTCCTTATCTGGAAAATATGTGATAAATTAGCCTGTCCTACACTTTTTTTAATTAAAGACCTAACCAGTATTTGCAAGTCATGCTAGATAGTTTGCTGCTTTTGAATGAGGAGGCCTACTTGAGCCTTAACTGCTTATCTGTGCTCCCTTTAGCTGTTATTTGTTATTGCCTCTCACCTAGCTTTTTATCCTTTTGAAACTCTGAAAAGCCCCAACTCCCTCCCTTTTAGGATTAGTAGTCTCAACGCCTCCGAGACTGATAGGATTGGGGCGGGTAATAGTGTAAGGACCCGACCCGTTGTTTTGAGATTTTGCATTTTATCGCCAGTTCTCAGGCATTACTTGCCCCATGTTATGCATTATGACTGATATGGATCGTTGGTTTCGAGTTTCAGGAAAATCGGGATGAATTTGAAAGAATAGTCGTGAATTTGAAAGATTTAACCAAGAGTTGACTTATGTGTTAGAGGGCTCGGATGTGAATTCTGATAGTTTGGTTAGCTCCGGGAGGTGATATGTGACTTAGGAGTGTGATCGGAAGTAATTTTGGAGGTCCGGTGTAGAATTAGGCTTGAATTGGCGAAGTTAGTATTTTGGCAATTTTCGGTTGATAGGTGAGGTTTTTATCCGGGAGTCGGAATGGAATTTTGAGAGTTGTTGTAGCTTCATTAAGTGATTTGGGATATGTGTGCAAAATTTCAGGTCATTCGGACGTGTTTTGGATAGGTTTTTGATCGAATATGTGTTTTGAAAGTTTTGGAAGAACTTAGTCTTGAATTCAATGTGATTTGATGGTTTTGGCATTGTTTGAGGTGTTTTGATGATTGGAACAAGTTTGTATGATGTTATTAGAGGTGTTGGTATTTTTGGTTGAGGTCCCGGGGGCCTCGGGGTGATTACGGGTGGCTAACAGGAATTTTGGAGTTGAAAAATGCAGCAGAAAAATTGCTAAAAACTTTTGTTCTATGCGATCGCAGAGGGTTTCATGCGATCGCATATAAGGAATTATGGGGGCTATTTGGTTGTGCTATGCGATCGCATAAGGAGTGTTGTGATCGCATAGAGTAATTTGAGACCCTGGAAATTTGTTCTATGCGATCACATGAGGCTTATGCAATCGCATAGGGTTAAATTTGGAGCTGGAATTTTTCTCTATGCAATCGCATAGGGTTAGCTACAGTGCCCTGGAATTTTGTTCTATGCGATCGCAGGGCTCTAATGCAATCGCATAGAGTTAGCTACAGTGATCTGAGCAGAATGTTAAAAACATTTCATCCGCGAACCCAACCCATTTTTCCACCATTTTTGGTCATTATTGAGAGCTTTTGGACGGGAATTGAAGGGGTTTTGACGGGAAATGATTGGAGGTAAGTCCTATGAACTTAATACATGATTTTATTGTGAAATCATCATTGAAATTCATGAAAATATATCCAAATTAAAACAAATTAGAGCTTGATATTGAAATTCTAAATTTGGGATTTGAGGGGCCATTGGTGGTCCGATTTAAGAGATTTTTGTATGTATAGACTCGTGGCGAGATAAGAAACCCGATGATGTAAAAAAATTTGAGTTTCGAGATGTGGGCCCAGGGCTCAAATTTTGCAAATTTCGTAAATTTCGATGTTTTTTGAGTCTTTTCGATTGGGTTATGTTTCCTTAGCATATTGTGATGTATTCGCTCTGATATTGGATAGATTCGACGCGTGCGGAGGCCAATTTGAGGGTCAAAGGCGTCGTGAGCTAGAGATTTCACCGGTTCGAGTTGAGTAATGCTTGTAAATGATATCCTGAGGGTTTTGAGACCCCAAAAATTTCACGTCGTAACGCTATATTGAGGCATGACACGCATTCTATGACGAGTGCGGGGTCGTTTACTATTGGGGATCATGACTTGGTCCATTCCGAGTGATATTTCTACTATATTGGTGATTGATACACATATTTTATTGATATTCATTGGGCTTGCTGCCATGTTTGGGGCCTTGTGCCGACCTGTAGAACCCTTTGGGGATTGATATTACTGTTTTAGCATATTTTTGCATATCATTTCGTCTCAGTCCAAGGTTTTAAATACTGTTTTGCAAACTCAGCCATACTTCTAAGTTTTGAAAACTCAAATGATATTTCGGGCTGAGAACTACTATTTTATAAATGCCCAAGGGGCTTATGATTATTTTCTGGACTGAGCATGGATCGGGCTGTGCACCGCAGCAGTATTATATTGATTATGGGTGGCTCGAGCTGCACGCCGCAGCAGTGTTATACTGATTATAGGTGGCTCGGGCTACGCGCCGCAGCGGTGTTACATTGATATTGAGGCCGAGTGCCTGGTTGATTATACTGATATTGATATGAGGCCGAGGGCCTAGATTTGATGCCACGAGATGGCTTGTTATTACGCTTGGGGTGTAGGAGCCCCTCCGGAGTCTGTACACACCCCAAGTGAGCGCCGTCGACGTTAAAAATATATGGGTGGCTCGGGCTGCACGCCGCAGTGGGTACTGGATTGTACCACCATATGCATTGTATTGCATTCATGCATCTGTTCATTATTTGTTGTTTGTGATATTTCTGGAGACATTTATCTGCGGTTCTGGTATTATCTGATCATTAAGTGTTGGGCCCGAGGGGCGGAGTT